>PVJX010037844.1:0-16694 GCA_004027295.1 Dolichotis patagonum
TCCTCCCTTTTATAGAAAAGTGTAAGAAGGTATGAAAGGCAGGAAAACATCCAGTTCCCTCAGCGATGCTGGCAATTCCCCAGTGATGAAATCCCACAACACAACACGCAGGTTTTCTGCTCACCTTTTCCCTTAATTGTCTTTGAAGGTTTCCCCAGTGTAATGTGTTTGTAATACTGTGTTCCATTGCAGGCATGGAACCATAGTTTGCTTGTTAATTCCCCTGTTGTTGCATGCCAAGGTATTTTCAGACCTTTACCCTCAAAAGTGCAGAAAGCATTGAGTAAATGTCCTTCTATACATAAGGATTTGACCGGGACAGACTGTGGAAAATCCCCAGAAACTAGCAACTTTGTTCTAAATCAGATTCAGTGTAAAAACAAGTCCAAGCAATACCTTGGTGGACATTGCACTCAAGTGGGCTTGTAGCAGAGGACCCCATCCATCCATGCCATAGTCCTGCGTGTTGGAGAGGGGATGCAGGTACAGGACAAATGGTCACTGAGTGAATGTAGAGCGTGGTTCTATTCTGTTTCTCCTGCACTAAGAGTTGAATGACATTGTTATAATTACTTAAAATTTGTCTCCAGGATTGTGACTAATTTAGTAATAATGTAGATTGAGGTTTATCAGGCAACCAGATTAAAAATGCTGTCTTTTCTTAAAAATCAACTTTGATATAAATCCAGATTTACAGGAAAGTGGCACAAACAGTACCCAGAGTCCCTCTGTGTCCTTTACCCATCCTCTCCATACATTAACATGGGACACATTCCTGGAGTGACATTAAGACCCAGGACTTGAATGTGGACGCGGCACTTATGACTCTCCTATAGGCTGGTGGAGATTCCTTCAGATGTCCCACTAATGTCCCTTTCTGGTCCAGGATTGAAACCTGGGTTTTGCAGTGCTGTCTGGTGAAAATGGGAGCTGAGAGGGGCCCAGTGGGTGCCTGTGTCCCGAGACCCAGTTTGAGAAGTTACGCCCAGCTTCCTGCCTAGGCCTTCTCAGCCCCTCCTGAATCATTGCCATGGAGGCTGGACAGAGCCCCAGGGTTTGGAGGAGCCCTGGCTATTAAGTGGGAGGCCTATCTCTGTGTCCTCCTGCTTTCTCCCCAAAGCTCCACTGGGTATGTAGGTTGAGTAAAAAGTGGGTTGTTACCAATCTGTCCCAACATGTCTCTGGGGGCCGGTAGATGGATGACATCCGGTGTGCGTGACAGCGGCAACTGACTGAGGTTGGCGGGTACGGGGTGCAGCTCCTGAGCGGCTGAGTCACACCCAGGAGCGGCACGCATGTTGGGTGCTCAGCGTGCATGCCCAGCTGAGGCCACATTTCCCGGTCACCTGGGTGGCACTAAAGGGCCGAGGCCCCTGTTCTTGCCTCCAGATGGGTTAAGGGGATGGTCAGGTCACCTTGGGCGGGGAAGTGACTCCCCTCGTCTTTAAGGAATTTGTGTCTTCTGAGGGTTGAGGGGTTTGGGCTGGGGAGGGCCAACCTAAATAAAGGAGTTTGGAGAAGCAACCCATGTGGACGGAGATTGGTGCAGGGGTCTTTGCATGACAGTGCTTGTGAGCAGTTGAGGAAACCGAAGAACAACTGACTTTTAGACAGCTAAAGTCTAACTTGAACCTTTTCTTCCCTGAAGCTTACTCAACCACAGACTATTCCTCCTCCTTCAGGAAGCCTTCCTGGCTTACCCAAAGGTGCAGTACCACAGGAGTCTTAGAGCTCTGGCTCCTGGACAGACTCAGGCTGTCTGGGGCGTCATCTTGCTTTCCCAGGTAGAGGAGTGGCCTGCCCAGACTGCAGGCAATGTCTGTTTCAAGTGAAGAAGTTTTGAAGTTGGTTAAATCTCAACAACACAAGCTTCTGTTGCCCAGGTGACTTCTGTGACTATCAGCACCTGATTGCTTAAGACTTGGATACTTTTTCCCCCTCTCTGAGCACTCCAACCTTCCTGCTGTAGCTTTATAACTTGTAAGTGGAAAAACATGCATTTCTCTCGCTCTCTTTTACAGCACAGGCGTTTTCTGTAGCTAGCAGGCTCAGCGAGGATCGTAACAGGAAGCGTGCGTGGAGCTGGAGATGTTGTGACTGAACAGTTCTGGGCCCGGCCGCGGTCTGCACCTGCCCTGTCCCTCTCAGCAGCTCCCCGTAGTCTTCCTCTCCCAGATGTGGAGTGTGTCCCAGATCAGATGGACCTGTTGCTTTGAGACGGCTTCCCTGTTCCCCCAGTGTGCCTTCAGAGGGTTGTAGCTTGGTGGGAATGAATCGCTTGTACAGCTGGTTACAGATGAATGAGTTTAGCCTTTCTCCTCAAGCTACAGAGGTTCTACTGCTGGGACTGCGGGAGCCTGCACTTCTGACGTGCCTCCCAGACCGTCTGACAGCGGTGGTCACTGTAAGAAACAGGGCGTTCACGGAATGACTCTTGGCCAGGAAAGGCCTGAATGGAGCTTTCTGCCCCCCGATGCTTACCTAGCCATAAAGCTCTCTTATCACTAGCTTCTACTTGCACTTTGGTGACTTGTTGGTACTGGTTTTACACAGACATCTTGAAATCAGGTATTGTTTCTCTTTGGTGAAGGCAGCAGTAGCTTCACTTGGGTGAGTAATAGAGGGACTGCATTCCTAGGTCATAGAAGTAAGACAGATCTGCTGTCTTTCGCCTTAATCTTGAGGTCCCTGGGTACTTGGAAGATGCCCCTTAGTGGTGCATTGGCTGATGTGCCCAAGCAGACCACTATAGCTTTTGTTGGCGGCCACTGTCTTTCTAGATGGTGTCACGGTCATCATGGAGCAGGTGGGATCTTCCACACAGGTTGGGCACCCCCTTCTCAGGTGATGGACGCGGGCAGCTCACTGCATAGAAGGATGGAAATAACCCTGCTCGCGTTTCCTCCTTTCAGCTGTGCCATTGGCTAAAGGTGCCCCGTTGGAAATCATTTGGGCTCCCTTGCTTTACAGACTGATTTTGTGCTGGGAAAAAGGTCTTTTTTGTAAAAAACGCATTTTGGCTGATTACCTGATCTCCAAAAGGCCTGGAGGAATCGTGCAACCTGGAGGAATGCTGGAGTAGCAAGTTTTTGTCCAAGAATTCTTTCTGTAGCGTGACTCATCACCTCCTCCCATATTTGGTTTGTTGGTACAGGTTTTTGCACACAAGTCTTGAAACCAGGCGTGCTTGTGTGTGGTTCAACAGAAGTAGCAGCGTTTGGGTTGGCAGTGTGGCACTGGTCTGCTGGTCTGAAGCTTGAGACATCCATGAGACCCTCAGCGTTGGGGTGCACCCTGCCCCATTGTTTCCCATCGTTTGGAAGATGCTGTTGACAAGGGTCTCATCTTAATAGCTTTTAGATGGATTTCTTTTTACTAAAAAGTATACCCTTGACTTCATTGCATTTTAGTAGTTTTTTTTGCTTTCACCAGACTGACAAACCCAATGTAGGACAGGCTTGGAGGGACAGGCAATTCTGTGCGGTGATGGATTAGCAATTTCAGGGCAAGTCCATGGAGTGTCTCTTTTCCCTAATTATAGATGAATTTCCAGTCCCTTGCCTGTCTTAGTTTCACAAATACTGAACGCTCAGTGGGTGCATTTTTAGGCATCAGTCAAGCCCCTCTGATTCTTCTGTTTGTGGTCCCTCGTGGTCTTTGGAGCCAGTTGGAAGCCAGCCTGAAGACAGAACAGCCTCTTTGGGTGTGTGGTTCTGCTGTGCTATGTGCATAGAAATGTAGGTGTCTGAAAGGCTGGCCTTTGGGGACAACTTCTTCACTCAGGAGCTTTCATTGACAATTGTGTCTTCCTCACTTAACCAGATTAAAAACAGGTGAACGTTTCTTATTGAGATAAAATATCCACATCAGCTTTGCCATGCTAATCATTTTTCAGTGGGTGCTTCTGGCTGCACTGTGTACATGCACATTGTTGTGTAACCATCACTGCTGTCCGTCTCCAGAACTGTTTCATCTTCCAGATTGAAACTGTCTTGGTTAAAAAAACGCTCAACTCCAGTCTCTCCTCCCCCAGCCCTGGCACCCACACTTCCGCTTTCTGTCTCTATGGTTTGACTATTCTAGGAACCTCACACAAGTGGGGTCAGGCAGGAGTTGTCTTTCTGTGTCTGCCTTATTTCACCTAGCCTAACACCCTCGGCGTTCATCCATACTGTACTGTGTGTCAGAATTCCCTTCATTTTTAAGGCTGAACTTTATCCCACCATGGGTAGTACCACATTTTGTATATTCATCCATCCACTGGGCATTTTGGTGGCTTCCACCTTTTGGCCATTTGTGAATAATGTTATGAATATAGGTGTGTAAATATCTATCTGCTCAGGTCCCTGGTACTGGTGCCATCGGGTATAAAATCTGAGGTGGAATTGCTGGATCGTATGGTAATTCTGTGTTTGATTTTTTCACAGGATCACCACACTGTCTTTCCCAGAAGCTACACCATTTTAAATTCCTACCAGTAGTGCACAAGGATTCTGATTTCTTGTCAATATTTGTTCTTTCTTTTCCTTTTCCTTTTGCCTTCCTTTCTTTTCCCCTCTCTCCCCTCCCCTTTGCTCTTCCCCCTTTTCCTTCCTTCTGCCCTAAGGGATGTGAGGTGTTTTTAGCTTTGAGAAACCAATCTCCCCTGACAGTTCAGTGCCCAGCGAACCAAGGAACAGCAGAGTTTATGTGGGTGCAATAATTCTTTTAAAATTAAGAAATCTGGTGACCTAACATGTCCCTGAGGTCCTGATTATTTAAACTGCAGTTTGTGCTCGTACCCTGTCTGATTTTACCCTCAACCTGGTGAAAAGTCAGGTGTGTTCCCCACTTCATGGAGGAGGACTTTGAGGCACAGGTGAGTGCAGCCAGGTGTGCAGACACTGGCCTTACAGAGTGTCCCTGCAGACTCTAGCTCCTAGCTTGACAAACACTGCACAAAGTAGTTATTCCCTAAGTGCTGGTGTGGAAAAAGGAAGCAGGAAGGATGCAGACTGGATTCCTTCTTTGAAAGAACTCTGGGTAAATCCTTCCTGCCCACTCGTCCTGCAGGGCCAAAATTGCATCTATGAGCTATTCTGAGAATGGGTAATTTGTTTTTGTTTTTATTAGGGGACTCTTTTCTGCACAGTCCAGTGACTTAAGGGGTGCCCTTTTGAGCCCCGTGGTGGATGTCAGATTTCTTTGCGGCTCTGTGGAAAATCAGGGCCGTGGCTAGGGGTGAGGTGATCACTTCCTTTTTCAGGTTTTCTGGCTGAGGCTCAGGCGGTTGTGTGGCACAGTTGGGTGCCTTTGGGCGGACTGGGCATTTGCAGTAGGTCTTCTTGGCCTGGGGACAGCTGGTGTTTGCGTTCACATGGTTCTCACAGCTTCTTTGCATTTCCCCACTTGTGGTGAGAGGAAAGTGGACTTGTGCCCTGGGAGTCCCATAAATTTGGCTCTTTTCCATTTTTATCCATCATATTTCTTTTTGATCTAAAAAAATTAAGCAGAAAGAAGGAAAGCCATTGTTCCAGCAGTTAACCTTATAGCACAGGGTTACCCAATGAGGTTTTCCTCTCTCTGGAGAAAAGGGATGCCTGCTGGGACCCCTCCCATGGTGACCTCTGTTTGTGACCCCCTTCTCCTTTGGCTTTAGCCTTGTTTAGGGGTCCCTGGGTTTTGTCAAGGGAGATTTTTCAGAATCTCGGGAAATTTGTGGTCATTGGTAAGCCAGCTGGGCAATTCAGGTGTTTGGGGTTTAATTAAATTTCTAAGTGGAAACCAGGAATGTGGTTAACCAGAAGTGAGACAGTCCTGGCTCCTCATTCTGCCCTGGCCACCAGGTTGCTCGGCTCTTCTTGGGATAGCTTTCCGTGCCACTTTCAGTGTGGCCTTTGTATCCCCTGCCCCCACTGTTGTGATGGGACCAGCTCATTTCCCCTTTGACAAACCCTTTCTCTCTGCCATTGTCATCTAGGGAAGATGTGTGTGTGGCTGTGTTCATGGCTCACCAGTCATACTGGCCACTGCAGACTTCCCTTGTCCCTGTAGTCATGACCTGGCTTGCATCCTTCTCTCTGTCCCTTTATGAGGGTCCAGTGACCAGCCTTTCCATTCAGCAGAGTTCTACAGGGTAGAAGAGAGAGCTAGTTTTTGGTGCTTCCAGAAGTTTCATTTCCCTTAATCTTTGCCACTTGGGATATTGTCATTGTCCTCTCCTGCATGGGAGGCCCGGAGGCCTCAGTAGCATCCCCAGTGTCTCACAGCTTCGCAGATGGAGTCGTGGTTCAAGATGGGGGTCTGTCCCACCCTAGTCACATCATTGTGTATGACTGGACGTGTTACTGGCCTCTATGGGCTCAGATCTCCATCTGTGAAAGGGAGAGAGTGTACAGGCTGGTGATTTTTAGTGACAGGCTGCAGACACACTAGCTCTCACAGCTTAAACAGAGGACTATTTTGGTTGTTCATCTGAATGAGAAGTCTGAGGGTTGTACTTTTGGGGGACATGATTTGTTGTGTTTTTCTCCAATTCTTTTTATCTTCTCTTCATCTGAAGTTTGCTTCCTTCAGGGGACAGACAGACAGCAGTGTTTGTTTGCAGGCTTCTTGCCTCTACAGAGGCTTTGTGCTGGCATTCCTGCCAGCTGACCTCCACTCCTGAACCCTCGCCTGTGGTCAGGAGATGGGGTACATTACCTGGCGCCTCTATGTTCGCATGCTTCACACCTGGCACTCCAGGTGGAGGTGGTTTCCTTCCCCAGGGCCACTAGGATTCTGAAAATGGAAACGAGGACCTTGGGAAAGCAGAGATAGACACAGGAAGGTGCCATCACCATATGCCAGGTGCCAGTGTGCCACGCTTTCTGTGAATTAATTGGACTACTGAAAGATCTACCAGAATGTGTGCTTTGGGCACAGGGAACAAGTTGTGTTCTTTTTTGCATACTTGGTATTTGGGAGAGTATAAGGCACATGCTAATTCTCAAAGCTCATGAATGAATGAACAACAGTACCTTCCCCTTCTGACTCTCTGAACCTGAGAATATGTTTTTGCATGAAGAACTTATCTTGCCGCATTAAACAGCTGGCAGTTTGGCTGTCAAGTTGCAAAATCCAGCTTTGCAGTTGATCGCCTGTGATTGAATTCTCATTTACCTGCACAAGAGTTGTCACTGGAATAGCAAATTGATGCTTGGAGTGGCATCTTACCTGGTATTTCTTCAAAGAAAGGCAAATGCATTTTGTAATTTTGTTCTTCGTCTGGTATGAAAAGCCTAGTGACAGAAACTGAGGGTAATGGGTTTATACAGACTTTTCACTGGGCCCCTGTATTTGACAGCTTAGGGGAATGCTGAGAACCCAGGGAAGCCAAACCCAGCCCTCTCCAAGCCCAAATGCACAAGTGAATTTATTTAGATGGCTCCTTTGTGTTCACACGTCCATGTGCCAGCTGGGAAAGAGATCTTCTGGGTGCTCCACGCGAGAGAGACTGCTTTGATCTCCAGGCTGCTGGGCTGAAGGCGGGGGACCCAATATTGCTTGCTTTGTCCATTACACAGGTAGGCCTTGTTTGAGCAGCAGTGACTCATGCTCATAGGTTGTGCTAAGCCATGTTGCCCTGGCAGGTGCTGCCAGTTGTCCTCTTTTGCCATCAGTGGAGAAAAACGTCTCATTGTCACGGTGTTGGATGGCTTCTGCTTCAGCTTGAGTAGGAAAAGCATTTGTACTGAGTGAAGCAGAAGGGGAGGAGGTGCTCTTCATGCATGAAAGGCGGTAAATGTCTCAGGGAGTGTTGACCCCTATGGTTGGTATCACCCCACTTTCCAGGTGAGAAATCTCAGGATCTTGAAGGTTTCATTACTTGTTCAAAGTCACCCTGATGGTCAGTGGCGAGGCCAGAATTTATTGATTTGCTCACAAGTTGCTTCTTGACTGCATCCATTTAACTTCTGGCTGCAAGCTGGCATCCCAGCTTCCTTGGGAAAGTGCTACAAGTCACAGATCCAATGAATTTCATTGTGTGTCTGTGATGTGTCCTTTATGTCCCTCACCCAGTAAACCACTGACAGCTTGAAAATGGCATCCATCCTCTCCTGATAGAGGGGAGCCACACATCCTTTTAGGAGCGGAACTAGACCCTGACTTCTCTCCTCCACTCTGCAGATGAGCAGATGTAGTCCGTGTTATGTAGAGCCGGAACTGATTAAAATGCTCATCTGCTGGAGTCTCACCCATGAGAAACTCTCATTAATGGCTTCTTAGGTTCAGTGCTTCCCCACTAGTTCTACTTCTGTGTGCTGCCCTTGAATTCCTGTCTAGGAATGCGAAGTCTGATTTGGAGAGCTATGGGTAATCACTGTCATTTCCCATCAGCAAGTAACAGAGTGCAATCCAGGTGTAGATGCAGGGCTGTCTGCCAGCGCATTTCCCCACAACGCTGCCTTATTCTCTTAGGCTTTCAGAGCAGACCCACTGCTAGGCTCGCTCTTTCGATGCGATGTATGGGTTTGGGGGGCCGCCCCATGTTGACCAGCACCTTTGGATAGGATGGGGGCCTGTGAGAAATCCTTGCCCCATGTGAGCTGTGCTCCCACAGATGCCCCAGGCTGTGTTTTCTGCACGAAGAACCGTCTAGCTGACAGCACTGGTAGGTGCATGGAGCTCCTGCGTGACCTTGGGGTTGGAGGTGGAGGGTATTCCTCATCACTGGACTGTGTAGACCGAGTCTTGTCTTCTCCTTGCTCCTATTTTTCTTACCCTTTTTGACTGAAACCCTATGCAGTCCTAAAAACCGGGCTCAGTGACTGTGTCAGCTTGGCCTTTGCATCTTGGCTCCGATGTTGCTGGGTTGAATTAGGGAGGAAAGTTTCCTTTTTCTAGCTAGGAAGTCCAGTTCCCTTTTGGTTTTTTTCTTGGAAATACAGAATTTGGGCTGTGGTTTCTTTTGGACTTAAGTGAGATGACTTATGTGAAGATGGTGTGCACGCTTTGATGTCTAAGGGAAATTTGAGGAGTTCCGAGTCTAGGACTCTATTGGCTTGTGGACAGGCAGGAATGAGGTGTGTGAGAGCAAGTCAGGTGGGGTCCTCTAGTTCTCCCACCCTGGGGTCTGGAACAAGCCTGACTCAGTCTGTTTTTGCCTGTGTCTCCATAGCTTCTCCTTCCCTCATAGACTACATCCTTCTCTCCTTCTCCCAATGCATAGCCAGTGCACCAGCACTGGAGGTGACATTGAACCTAATATTCTTGCCCAGTAAATGCCCAAGTCATATTTGAATGAGCTTGCCAATGAGTGGATTGGGTGCTAACTCTACTTTTGCAAAGTTTTGTTCTTTACCAAGTATTTCTCTTCCTCGAACTTGTGTAGTGTATGCTGCCATGATTGTGTCGCACTCATGGATAGTTTTCTTTGTTTCTTCAGCACAATCATAAATGTGCACTCTCTGGTTTCAGAGCAGCTGGCCTGATCCCCAGTAAAGCCTTAATATAAACACAGAGACTTGGCAGGTGCACGGCCCACACTGCTCTGCCCTTTGGCCAGTGCGTGGCTGTGGTTACGCAGGGCCCTGGGTCATTGGGCTCTGACTCCGAAAGCCAAACACATTCCGTGGTAAAAGCAGTCACAGGTCTTGCTTTCTGAGGGTGCTGCGGGTTTTTGCTTAGGGTGATCTTGAGAATTACACTCTTCTGTGCCCTGTACTTGGTTTTTGTTTCTTTTGTCCACAGAGCCTCATTTTTCCCTCTCATCATAGCTTTGTAATTTGCCTCGTGACTTTGGACACATCACGCTATCCCCAGGAGCCTCAGTTTTCCTTTTGTACACCTTGGAGCCAGTTGGTCCCTTTGTTAGTTTTAGCATAGAGGGGGCTCCCCAGTTTCCCTTGCTGCTCCCTGCTGATGATCTGGAGGAACAAGGCAAGGAAGGAGGAACTCTGGGCTGGTCAGTGGCCCCCTCAGCTTCTTGGAGAAGCACTGTGCTTGGTCAGACATAAACAAAATAAAAATAGAGAGCAGTCTTGATGGGCAATCTTTATAAACATCAGTTGTGATAGTTTGGGGATGTCTTTTGTTATGGTGACCTTGTATCAAAATAAGCAAATCAGAAGCATGAGTGACTCCTTGCCCCGAGTCTTGGGAGAAGGTCAGACCTTAATTTGGGGTTCTCTAAGGGGAGCCCTCTGCTTATCCCTTCCCAGGGTGAGCTCAGGACTTAAACTGGCTTGAGCCTGTTGGTCAAAGCCCCCCACCCCTTTCAGGGAAGAGTGAGGCTGTTTTTAGCAGGCGGATGCTGCTGCTGGTTTCCCATTTTGGATTTGGAAGCAGACACGCTGTGGAGAGCACAGGGTGATGGCAGGATGCGAGGTGAATTTGGCTGTGGCTGCCCGTGGGCCACCACTCCGTCGTCCTGAAGCACAGTGATGTCTTGTTACAGCCCGGATTGTTCTGGGATTGAGAAGTCCTGTGCTCTGCCTCCTCTTTCCCGCCCTAACCTCCCTCCCCTCCCCTTGCAGGGGGAAAAAAATTCCTTCCCCTTTTCAGCATCCCTGTCTTTAAGAATTCCCTCCATTGTAGCCCTGGACAGAGACCCTTCTGTAAGTGCACTGGAGGCCTGTCCTGGGGACACCCCGCCCCCCCATTAAAAGACCATCGGAACAAGCTCACCATTCTCCTCTGGAGAGGGTCCCTCTGTCCCAGGCCAAGGGACTCTTAAGGGAACGTTTATCCTGGGACACTCAGTTTACAAAGACTGCTGCAGCGTCAGATAAACTCCCTCAGCCCCGGTGGGGAGGGGTGGGATAGGAGAAGGACAAAACCCCCTTTATTTTCACCCCTGCAGGGAGACCAATAAAGACTCTGTGCTGGAACGCAGGGGTCTGAGCAAACAGAGGAAGGGGGTCTGTGTTGGCATCCATGCATGGGAGCAATATGGGCTATTATCATTTGAGTCTTAGGGGAAATCTTGGCTTGGGTGGTTGATTGTAAGGCTCCAATCAGGTAAGTGATCCAAGATTCTCTCCTCCCTCCTCTCTAGGTAGCTGAGAAGCTATTGCATAAGTTGGTTGAGGTTTGCCAGGCAGAAATCCCTAGGTGTCTGTGTGTCTGTCTTCCTTCCCTCTCTTTCTTTTCTTTTCTTTTCTTTTCTTTTCTTTTCTTTCTTTCTTTCTTTCTTTCTTTCTTTCTTTCTTTCTTTCTTTCTTTCTTTCTTTCTTTCTTTCTTTCTTTCTGTTATTTAGATAAGGAAAATAACAGTTCAGTGGACTAGGCTCCAGTTGTCTGTGTTTTAGATTTGTGGTCTCAGAGACTTGGGGAAGCTCAGCATCCAGGGATAAATGTGGCTGTGTGTGTGTGTGTGTGTGCGCGCGCGCCCACCGCTCTGGGATGTATGGGCATGATGTGCTATAGCCCTAACCATCTGAGTGATCTTGACCACAGGTAGCATACAGGTTTCACTCAGTTATGTAACACTGGTCCTTTGTGAGACAGGAGCATTGATGAATGTTTGTTGAACACCTAGTAAGTGCCGTGAGTTGTATCAGCATCTCATTTAATCTAAGGATTTCCTTGATGAGATAGTGTTCATCTTACAGACCAGCAATGCAAGGCTCAGAGAAAGAAAGTGACATGTTTGGTGTGACCCAGCAGTTCTTGAAGTTCCAGCTGTGCCCCATTGGTCTCTGTTGCAGACTGGAGGCCTGGCCTCGCCAGGGGACCAGGGCAGCTGTGGGGGTGGGGTGGGGTGGAAGCTGAGGGGACAGAGATCACCGAGTACTGCTGGGCTTATATCTTCTGGGAGCCGGTTTGGGGTTTGGTTTTGTCCACTGACCTCTGCCCATCTCTAGTGTCTTCATATGGCACTGGCTGGGCATTGGACCTCGAGGTTCAGGCGGTGTCTGGATGCTATGGCAGTGTCCAAACAAAGGAACCTTCTCTCTGTCCCAAGCCCCAGCTCCAACCCTCTCCTCCCAGGAGGCATGTTGGGCCCTGACCTTGGTGTAAATGTGTTGGGCAGATACTAGAGGGATGGGGCCTGCATTCATTCTGCCCACCTCTGTCCTTCCTGTCCATCCCCAGAAGAGGCCAGTCTGGGTACAGAGTCAGGTAGAGGAGAAGGGTCTTTCCAGGCAGGCTTCGTGGCTGAGTTCAGAGTCCTTGTCCACATTGGATAGCTGTAAGGATGACCAAGGCTCAGACCAAATGGGCAGAAGGACCCTAGGGTCTCCCTTGTCTGCCTGAACCTACCCAGTCCCACTGTAGCACTGAGATCCCTCCTGCAGACCTGCCTGGGCTGCAAACCGGACCACCTCTGGGCTAGGGCCATTCTGAATTGCTGGGCAGGGGTAGAGGAGAGATGTCAGTGGGAATCTTACCTCCGGCAGGTGGCAGAGCCTGGGGGCTCTGCAGGCTTCTAGCCTGCAGGAGGAGAGGCAGGGCCTGGTCTCAGAAGGCCTGGTGTCCCCTGCTGGTGCAGGTGTCCAGAGGCAGAAGAAGAGATGTGGGGAGAGGGTGGTTTGGGGGGTTAGGATGTGGCTAAGAGTGGGTGATGAGAGAAGGAAGCCACACTCCATCCCTCAGTTGTGTGGACAGGCTGGGACCTGTGGTGCTGCATATAGGAGAGGGAGCCAGGGAGGAAAGCTTGTGGGGAGCAGAGCAGAAGAGCCAGAGTTCTTGGCTCAGGGTTGGTGCGTGGGGAGGAGATATTGTAAGAGGGTGGATACCAGGTCTGGAGAAACAGCAGCAGCCTACCTTGGACGTGGAGAATGGGTCCCAGCATCTATGGCGCTTTCCAGGAATGGACCTAGAACCTGAGCATTTCTGCGCTGAAGCCCCTGCCAACCATGGGCTAGAGAATGATCCTCATGGGACATTTGCAATATGGTGAACAGTGTGCCCCAGACGAGGCCCGACAGCAGATGGGGAGGGGATGGGCTGAGTCCTCTCCACACCCTCCTTTTCTCAGACACTCCTGGCAGGTGGCTGCTTCTCCACATGTGCTCTGGTCACGCTCTTAGCTTTACCATCCTGAGGAAACTTTGCCTTGGACAGGTGGACTTCAAGGGGCCATTTATGCATTATGTAGAGGATTCAGTTTCATCAACATAAATCGGACATACACAGGAGGAGGCTGAGAGTTGCATTGGATCCAGACTGAGAGATCTTGGTCTAAGTTACAGCTTTTGTTATTGCCTAGCGAGGTGATCATGGAAAGTTACTTTTCTTTTCTTCTTCTCTGTTTCCTAACGAAAATACCTGCAGTGAATTGTGTCCAGCTCTAGAAGATTTTAAGCGGTTGCATGCTCTGGAATGCAGGCATGTGGCTGTGCAGACATATTCCAGAGGCGCATGGGCTCATCTCCTGGTCCTTCACACATCTCCTTGTGGCTCAGGTCCCTCCTGCTCTGGCTCATGAGGCATCCTAACCCCATGGGACTGTTGCAGGGGTGGCACTGGGGACATGATGGGCCTCTGTGCCCTATAGCCTTAACAGGACAGGCAGGGCAGGTTACGATGTGAGGTGACAGTGTTAGGTGTGGTGGACTTTAGCTCAGTGCGCCCAGATGCTTGGTGAGGGGGTGGGGCTGGAGGTAAGGTCAGGGCTTAGAGCAGTCTCTGGAGCTCCAGGGGCTGCCGTGTCCTTTGGGCCTAGCTCTGAAGCCAGAGATGCTGAGCATTTTTTGCAGACTCATGAACCTCTGAGACCAGAGAGGTCACGTGCCAGCCTGCATTGGGTAGGATGACTCTCGGGTCTTGGAGAGCAGGCCCCTCTGGGGAGGGTCCCATCTCCAGAGCAGGCCTGATGGGGAGGAATGTGGGTCTGTGAGTGGCCGGATCCCTTCTCTGTCCCTGTGTCATCTTCAGGAGGTGAGGAGGAGCCTTCTTGTTCATGAAAGATGTGTGTTGGAAAACTTAGGAGCGGCCTTCTGTCTTATCACTGGTGCTGTTAATTACTGCTTGCCCCGGAGCCAGAGGAGGGGGCTGGGCAGAATGGCACACAGACTCTGGCTTTCTCTGGGTGGAGACTCCATCTGATAGCATGGTGTGGGGGGGTCACATTTGGCAAAAGTAGGTTTTTCTCCCCCTCAATGATATAAAGGCTCTGGTTCTTTGGTTGGGGGAGGGAGACATTTAGCACAAGGGAGACTTCAGACAGGAAAGGCTGAGAGGGCCAAGGAGTTGGTGGCAGGAGGTGGGGGAGCAATGTCGTTTATTAGGTCTATGAAAACAATACAGAGTTTGTCTCCTGGGGACGGGGTGCCTGGGGAGGGCAGGCCAAGATGGGCCTGAGCAGACAAAAAACAAGCACAGGTCTGACGAAAATGTGGTGACCCTGAGGAGCAGGGAGAAAAGCACCTTTGTTTAGGGAGGTCAGGGCAGGGAGTGGGGGCAGGCAGGAGGACTCTGGTGCGGGAGAACCGCTGCCTGTGTTCTGGAAACATGGGCCCCCAGGAGGGGCTCGAGATGAACAGGACACTGGGCCTGATGAGAGTTTTGGGGGCGGCTGATCAGAGACAGATTTGGGGGAACCTCTTCCTGGTCCCTTTTCTTCCTTGAGGGACAGAGAAGAGGGCCCCCCTGTCCCCGGGAGTTAAGGAGGCTCAGCTGTGACTTGGGGGTCCCACGAGGCCCTGGTTTTGCTAGCTCGCTGCTCAGCGTGCTTGGATGAGCTGGCGCGAGGCAGCGGTGTCTCAGAGCTGGTGGCAGAAGGATGTGGATGGAGAGGGCATGTCTGGAGGCCGCGTGAGGCAGTGGGGACTGGACGCCCCGGACCAGCCTTGGAACAGCTTGCCGCCGTCTCGTGTTCTCCGGAGGCCCCCTGGTCCTTGGTGTGCATTCCCAGCGCAGTGACTCGCCTTTGCTCCTCACTGTGGATGTTTATTAACTGAGGGGTTTGCAGACCCCTTGGCTGGTGGCTGCCACCCTTCTCTTCGGGCAGAAGCACTGTCTCCCCTTGGGCTGATCCGGAGTCCTTGGTGACTTCGTCTGTGCTCAGGTGAGCAGCAGGCCCAGCGGCCCAGGCAGAACAGCGCCTGTCACTTGGTGGTCTCCTTCCTGGGGCTGCCGCCTCACAGCCCTCATAGGCTCCGAGAGCAACCGTGGGCTGCTGCCACCTGCCATCGGCAGCAGAGCTGGACAGTCTCTGTGCGGTGTGGCCGTCTGCTGTGACGGACTCGGGCAAAACCCCAGTAGGAAAATCCAGGGGCCTGGCTGGTAATCCTAGCAGCTGCCCCACACGATGTCACACTTTGTCCTGACACCACATGTGTGCATGGGCGTGCATACATGTACGGGTGTTCAGTCACATATGCACACATAAAGGCACTCGTATTACTCACAGGGACCTAGTAGACAGGCAGTGTTACTGTCTCTCCCGACAGGGAAACTGAGGCCCAGAGAGGGCAAGTGACTTGCCGCAGATCCCACAACTATTAAGTGATGCCCTGAAGCCCAGGCATGTGCCCCAGAGGCTCCAAGCGCTTGGCCATAGTGCTGCCCACAGACATGGCAGCTGCTCTGTGCCAGGGTGGGCGCTGCACTAGGGGGCCTGGGCAGCATCTTGTCTTCGGCACTTCCTGCCCAGGCTTCCTGATCTCACTTCCCACCTTGCCAACTGGTTTAAGGACTTGGCCGCCTCTTTCTGAGCCTTGTGGTTTAATTAAGTCAGAATGATGGATGGAGAAGGGCCATTTCCTGGCAGTTAAAGTAAGTGGAAGATTGGAACCGAGTCTGCTCCTCCTCTCCCGTTACACTGTTCTTACCATCCCAAAGGGGGTCTGGGGGAGTCTTGGGGTTTTTCCTTCCCCTCCCCCAGTCTTCCCATGTTGCGGCTGATTTCTCTTTTTCCCAGTCCATTTCTGAGGCAGTTGTATATAAAAATTGAGAAACTTGTGTTTATTTCCAGACGCCTTCCTTCTGGCCATCTCACCTCTGGTCCAGGGGAGAGGATGGAGGGGCCGCTTATGCATTCAGCAAGTGGGTATGAAGTATCTGGCTTAGGCAGCAGAAAAGACAGTAAAGTAGATGCAACCCCAGAATTACAAGGGCCCCAGCTAGGAGTGGGGAGCAGAGGTGCGAGATGAGTCATCTAAGGGGTGAATAAGGACGAGGCACATAGGCCCGGGTGTGCTAGGGATGCTCAGCCTTGGGGAGAGGCCTGGGTGCAGTAATGTCTGGGGTTGCTGGGGTCAGAAAAGGTGGGAAGGTTTGTCCCAAGGCAGGCAGCTAGCAGATCATTCATCTGGAGGTCAAGAGGCCGCAGGGGCCATGGTCTGTGACAAGCTGTGGGTAGGAGCAGGGAAGATGGTAGCAGATGCTGGTTTCAGTAGTGGTTTGATTTGAGCATGGGACTCCGGTTAAGCAGGCTGGGTTCCTGGAGGGTCCGATTTCTCTGCCTAAGTCTCCTAGAAGTGCCTTGGGGACCATCTATGCTGCTAATGAAATGGGATTTGTTATTTAGAACATCTTTGCCTATCACCAGATGCCCTGCATTTCTATACTCATCCAAGGATCTCTCTTCTTAAGTGCATGTTAGTAACACAGAATAGCGAGGCTCATCTTAGGAGATCGGAGCAGTTATGGAGCATATCTTGGTCACTTGCAATCTCTTCAATCCCTTTCTCCTTTTTCTCTTCCCTTCTCCTGATTCTCTTCCCCACTTCCAAGAGTAAACCTTCTGGTTTCCCATCATTTCTCCTTCATTGTCTCCATTTATC
>PVJX010037845.1:0-16744 GCA_004027295.1 Dolichotis patagonum
ATTTATTGCTTTTTCATGGGGTGTTGTTTCTAAATAAATTGTATATTATTTTACTGCACAGTACCAATAGGTTTGATTTATTACAATGGTTCCTGAGATAACTGAGAGAGCTAAAGAGGGTAATGCGAACCGAGGCCCAGGAAAGGTGGGGACCAGGGCAGCTCCAGGCACAGTGGCAGGAAGTTGAGGAGCAGCCTCCTGGCAGGCCCATCCACTGCAGCCTCTCATCCTGTGCACCTCAGCTCACAATGCCAACCTGGTTTCCTTGGCTGAATCCCATGCTAGCCCCTGTGTCCATGCTTGGGGTACAGTGCAATGGAGGAAGCGGTTTCCAGAAGGCAGAGAGAAAAAGGAGGAAAAATACACTGAGATGCCAAAAAAAAAAAAAAAGTAATCTTTTACCTGAAGAATCTGTTTTAGGTTCATTAGAGAGTCCCATGTTAAATACCTTGAATACTCAATACTAGTGGAAAGGTGATGGATTTCCTGCTTCCTCAGTGAATATACCTGTTTTTTGAACTTAGGCATACATGACTTTCATGTATTCCAACAAATTTCAACTGGTAATTCTATGTTAGTTATTACTTTCTGCCAAGGGTAAGAAAGATATGGGAAGTGTTGGTTAGATATAGCCCCAAATTTCCTAATCTATGTGGAAGAAAAAGAGCATTACACAGTCCTACTGAAACCTCACAGTTCTGATCAATTTTCTTTCAGATAAGTGAAGTAAGGATGGGAGAAGTGAAATAACTTTCTTCCTATCATGAAGTTTGCCCTGCTGAGAACTGAAATGTAATTGTTTTTCAGCACTTTTTGTGAAGGAAGTTTCTGATCATAAACTTTCAGGATTTAGAGAATTCGATACACCATTCTGAATATATCTGGAATATTTATTTAGACAATAGTTTTCTTACATCTCTTATTACTACTAATAAAAGGAAAATTGGATTAATTCTCTCCTATTTATTCTTGACTATGCTTAGGATTTTGAAGTATCATAACTGGCTGGAAGAACTATTTTGTACAAATTAAAATGCTGATAAACACACTTTTGAGCAGTAAGTGAAAATTTTAAAAATTTACCTTATTTGGCAAAAATTCATTCAGAGAAAGAAAATATAAGAAATGGTATTAGCTGTGCCTCTGATGCTTAGATTCAGTGTGGCAGGTGTTGAGCTGATGCGATGTCACAGTGCAAACAGTCATGGTTCACAGTCCCAAAAGGTCACGTCTTTTCCGTGACAATACCTGTTATAACACAAGTAGGGATCAGAGAGAAAGTAGGGCATCTTGTTAAGAGTCCCCAAATTTCCCCAGCTTTCTCATGGTTGACAACGAAAGCTGCTGCCTTCCAGAGTTGAGGCCAGGGAGACAACATTCCTGGGACCCAACCCCAGTGGGGCAAAGACTGGTTAAACCTATTAGACCCATTTCCTGGTTTTGTTCTACTCCTTCTCGTATCTATAGAGTGGAGTACTTCCCTATTCTGTGCGGGTAGGAGGGCAGGACCACCTGCCTTTTACATTTGGCCAAATTATGAATAATCTCATTTTTTCAAGTTTTATGAGTTTCTCTTTTATTCCTGACAGTGGGAAGCTAAGGAATCCAATAATCATGGTCCAGATTCAGGCCTTTGATGGAACTCTGCTGGAGAAAAAAGCAACACATGTTAATAAAATATAGAAAATGTTTGTGATATGTGTTTATAGCTCTTTTCCTCCAGAAAATGTAAACATTTTTCAAAACTATTTTGAGCACTAGAAATAATACTGCAACTTTATTTTGCCTGTATGTTTAAGAAAAAAGTTCAATATTGAACTAAATATAGGTTCTGTGTAGGTCTGGACAATATCAAATATTTTTGTGTATTAATTATTTACTTATTTTTTAAATTTGTGGTTCTGGGAATTGAACCCCAAGTACTGTAGCACTGAACTATGTTCTCAGCCCCCTTTTCATTTTTTCTCTTGAAACAAGATCTCACGACTTGCTAGTTTGCTGAGACTAAACTAGAATTTGTGATCCTTCTGCTTTGGCCACTCACAATGCTGGGATTATAGGTACCTGCCACACCCAGTTCAAAACGTAGCCTTAGTTTAATCAATAAAAAGAATACAGAAGTATGGAGCATGACCTGATGTTTTAAAATATGTGCGCATTATGGAATGGCAAAATCAAACTAATAAACATACATTAGCTACCATAATTTTCTCTGTAGCAAGAACTGTTCTCACAGCATTTTAAAAAATTTCTAGTTCACAAATTCACCATTCACCTATAAATGGCTTGGATAGTGTGAAGTCTGTAACTTGAGGATAGAATAATGCAGTAATGTATACTCAGGGAGCATAACCGGTCATTTTTCTGCCTACTTCATCTGAGTGTTAAAAATTGATGAGTATATATATGCAGTACATAATAACTACATTCATCATGGGGAGTAGGGATACGTATATAACACAATTTAATTGTATGCAATTAGGAAACACAGTGAAATGTCAGCTTTATCAATTATAAAACTGGATTAAGAATGCAAGAGAGGTGACCACAATGGCGGAGTAGAGACTGGGAAAAAATACAGCCTTGCCAGGACCTGAAATTGAAACACCTGGGATGCAATAACTTAATGAAGGAAAAAAAAAAACAACCCTGGGAATTGGAAGGAGGGAAAAACAAAGCAGTCTAGAAAGTTCAGCATTGCTGCCATGCAGGGAGCCTTCCTGACACCTTGTGGGCCTGGAGAGAAGCAGCAGCTCTGGGACAACAGTGGAGCAGGCTGGCGGCACTTGCCCAGGGGAAGCCCACTGCTATTGCTAACTGCATGACAGTGGAGAGTTTTGCTCTGAAAGCACCTCCTTCTGCATGGCCTGCTAGAATTAGCGTAGCAATTCAGTGCAGCATCCACCATATTGGAGAGTTGAATGAGAATCCATTTTGGGAAGGGGATAATGGATTAAAAGACTTCACTGGAAAGATTGAAGGGGAATCAGCTCTAACTGGTCATTACCGTGCTGATGGCCAGCCACATGGAGATTATAGTACCTCACTATTCTCTTGACTGGTGGCTAGTCCAATGGCAGGTAAAGCAAGAACAGGCTGATTAAGGCTGGGATTGCTTTCCAGGTAGGTCTTATTTTTAGGGAAACATGGTATATTTCAGGGTTTCTGGTGTCACCTACCATGGTAACTGTAGGGAAGATGGGCACAAGAGACAGTCGCAGACCTACTGAGCAGTTTAAACTTAGACTGCAAAGTACATGGGGTCCCTTCCCTCTGTGGTAAGGACCCTGGCTTTCCTGTGAAGCTTTTACAGGGGGCTGGGTCTGAAAATTCTGGCACTCAGCCAGGTCATCTTCTTGAGTGCCTCTTCTGCTGTAAATCCCACAATAAAACTCAGGGGTCTGGTTGTTGTCCCTATCTACTAGCATGAGTAAGCATATGCCTCTACTTGGACTGTTGCTACAGAAAAGGTATATAAACATATGGGCTTGTGAATCAAAGGGAACCTCACAAATCCATAGGCCATAGGGCTTGGGGGAGAAAACTGTAGCATAGACGCACAGAGTAATACTGAAACTGAGAGTAACTATAGCTAAGGGCAGGTACTACCAACAACATGCCAAGTGGAAATGGTGGGTTAGGAGCCAGCATTCATACAAAGAAGATGAGTGTAGAAAAAAAATAATTCTAGCAGAGATTCACTATTTCTCCCCATATTTGGTAGATTTCAATACTGGAGATCCTAGAAAGAAGCCACTGACTCAGAAGCATAGGGGAATGTTATTTTTGAAACTTCTTTTCCATTTATTGGTAATTTGGGACTTTTAAAAATATTTTGCACTTCATTTTAATTTATTTTGTTTTTCTTTTTTCCTTCATTTTGTTCTGTTTTGTATTTTTCTTCTTTCTGGATTACTCTTTTCTGTTCCTTTTATGTAACTGTGTTAAATTACTCTTTGATTGTATTTCTTGTCTCACTTTTTGTCCTGCTAATCTTCCTTTTCTTTAATTTTCGTATTTTATTACTTTTGTTCCACCCATTCCCCATACCTCCATCTTTACTGGTATTAATATTCATCTTTAAATATTTAGTTAACGCTAAGTTATTATTGGTAAATTCTTTGTTAGTGGTGGTATGGTTGTTCCGTTTAGTAGATATGTACTACATGTCAATTTTTACTTTGTCTTTATGTGCAACTTTATGTCCTTTATGTATATATATCTATGATAAGTGTGTGTATTTGTGTGTGTGTGTGTGTGTATATATATATATATATCCTTTATGTGTTTGAGAGTGGTACAGTGGTAGTTTTATTGATTATTATGTCAATATATACTTTGGCTTTGACTCTATTGTTACTGCCATTTTCACTGTTACTGCCACAGTGGTATAATTGTTACAATTTCTGGTTGTTACTGTGTGCCAACAGCTGGACTGTCTTTGTGTTATCAACACTACATTGGTTCATCTCTGGAGAAGTGTGTGCTGAGCTAATTATGCTGCACCTTTGTTTCCCAAATTAATGGAGATAATTTGACCTTGAGACAGAGGTAAAAACCTAGAGTTAGCCATTCACAGAGTGTATCATTGAAAAAGCAGATACTAACTACAGAGATCTCTGTACCAACAACACAGACTTTGTGTTATAATTGACCCACAAGCTTCAGTACACACACACATGCACACATGCATGTACACACACACAAAGAAACAGAGAGAGAGAGAGAGGGAGAGAGAGAGAGAGAGAGAGAGAGAGAGAGAGAGAGAGAGAATAGAAATATGAGAGACAAAGCAACAAAATGCTTTAGATAACTCCCAATTCCCCCAAAGCTGATCTATGTGACACCAATGGTGGAGGAAATCAAATGGCAAACACATGAATCACACACACAAAGTGAAAACCTAGGAAAAACAAGATCAATGAGGTGCTCAGTGAGTCAATGATGATATAAATTAAGATACTGGACTTAATAAGCAATTTACCAATCAAATGACACAATGAATAAAAAACTCGAACAATGTACAGTATAATTAAAACACATGTAATTCAAAAAGAAACTCACAGATTAAATATCAAAGGATGAGAAACAATGTCCCATGCAATGGGAACCCAAAAAGAACAGAATTCTTATTCTACTCTTATTCTATTCTTATTTCAGACAAACTGGACTTCAAGCCAAGACTCATCAGAAAGGACAAAGAAGATTACTACATAATGGTTAAGGGAGCAATTCAACAGGAAGGGTTTTTACAGATTTCAGTCCATAATTATCTGGTACCAAGGCAAGGCGGCACATGGCAGAGGGGCAACAAAAGCAACAACTGAACACTAGTAGCATTTTTCTGCCCCTTTTTTACTCTATCCAGGCTGCTGGGATTAGGAAGGTGCTAGTTCAATCAGTGGACTGATTCATAAATCACTCACCATTAATCCCAGCATCCTTAATCCCAGCATTGCACCACGAATCAATTACATACTGAATTCTGCCAGCTCTGTAAAGGCTTATCTAAAACTGAATGAGGCTTTGGGTAACATTTAGCAAAAGCTGTAATATCTACAGAGTTTTCCTTCCAACTAGAGAATACATATGCTTCTCTCAACATATGGGACTTTTCTCCAAAATAGGTCATGAAGTGCTCAATAAAACCTGTCATGACTTGTATCTTGATGTCCTCAAGCCTCATTCAGTCCTAGGTTGGGCTGGCTCTAGGTGTGTGACACTAAGATCAGAAATGTAAAGATGAGAGTGAGTCACAGTAAAGTGGTAGGATTAAGGTTGTGAATGATACCTGCCATAGAGGCAGATAGACTGGATAAAATATGAGGCAGAATAAGAGCCACGGCTGTTATTGCTTGTTGCTTGCTGAATGTTACTTTGCTGCTTTCTGCCTGCCAGGAACTGTTTCTCCACTCTGAGGCCCCTCTCCCACCCTACTCTGCCTTGGAGCCAGCCAAGTATACCTTGAAACCTCTACAAACTGTGAGCCAACTAAACCTTTCATCCTCTGACATTGACTGTTGGGTATTTTGTCTCAAAGATGAGAAAAATAACTAGGACAACACATTTAAGAAAATGCAAAGACATTAAAATTATCCTATGCATAGTATGGGATAAGAGTTCAATGAAATTAGAAATCAATGCCAGAAGACACCACTTCGGCAAACACATAAAAAAATACTGTCTTCAATAAACAATGGGTCACAGATAAAATTAAAAACAAATTAGAGAGTTTTTTATTTCAAACAGAATAAAACAAAAGAGGGCAGAACAAAGCAGATCAGAACAGAACAACATGAGCAATGCATAATTTTTCAATAATACAACCAGACATTAACAGTAGCTATCAAATTATCTCTTTCTCTGCTATAGTTGAGCACAGTTTCAAATATAATAATATCAAACATAACAAAATAGTATAAAACCATTCAAAAGAATGAAAGAATTACAGGAAATTCTGAACCAAAGAACAGAGAATGATCAATGGCTACAATAATATCTCATTTTCAATAAAAAATTTGTTTATACTATCGCATATATTAAAATCCCAATAAGACAGAATATGATAGAACCGATGGTAATAGAAGGATAGAAGCACGGTAGGACTTCAAAGCAAGATGATAGTAAATCAGCAATGGCTGCCATAATGTTTTGATTTCTGAAAAACAGCTGTTCATATCATCACACATAATAAAATCAAACAAAACAGAATAAAACCATCCCAACTGATGAATGAAAATATTGAAAGGCTTCAAAGCAATGAAATGGGAAATCATGATTACCATAAAAATCTTATATACTCTTACCAACTCTCATACTAGGGAGACTATGTGGTATTTACACATGTGAGTTTGGTTTATTTTGCTTATGAGTATGGTCTCAAGTTGTGTCCATTTATTTATAAATATCTCAATGTGATCATTCTTTATAGCTGAGTAGTACTCCATTGTATAAAAATACCACAAGTTTTTTATCCATTCCTCAGTTGATGGGGACTTAGGTTGTTTCTAGGATCTGGCTATTACAAATTGTGCTGCTATAAACATGAGTGCACATACATCACTGTGGTATGATGTTTTCAGATCTTCTGGGAATATGCCTAGAAATGGAATAGCTGAGTCAAATGGGACTTCCAAACCCAGCTTTTGGAGGAATCTCCAGACTGACCTCCACAGTGGTTGCACCAGTCTACACTCCCACCAACAGTGCAGAAGAGTTCCTTTTTCCCCACAGCCTCTCCAGCACTTGTTGCTGGTAGTTTTTTCTATCCTGATCATTCTTTCTGGGGTGAGATGGAATCTCAGTGTGGTTTTAATTTGCATTTCTCTCATGATTAATGATGATGAACATTTTTTCATGTATTTATTTGCCATTCATATTTCTTCATCTGAGAAGTGTGTATTCATTTCAGATGCCCATTTTTGTATTGGGTCTTTGAATTTCAAGGGTCTGATTTTTTTAAATTCTTTATAAGTTCTGGATGGAAGTCCTTTGTCTGACGGACAGTTGACTAAGATTTTTTTTCAAAATTCATGGGTTTCCTTTTTACTCTATTGGAGATTTCTTTTGAAACGCAAAAAATTTTTAATAAGATTAGATCCCAGTTATTGATTGTGGGAAGTATTTCCCATGTGGTTTGATTTTTGTTCATGAATTCTCCGCTTACCCCTATATCTTCGAGGTTTTTTTTTTTTTTTTTTTTTTTGTACCAGGGATTGAACTCATGACTTCACACTTGCCAGGCAGGCGCTTAAGCCATTAAGCTAAATCACTGGCTTATCTTCGAGATTTTTACCTACTTTGTCTTCCAACAGATTTAGTGTTTCTGTTTTAATATTTAGATCTTTGTTCCATTTCAATTTTAGTTTAGTACATGGTGATAGGCATGGGTCTAGTTTTAGTCTTCTGCATATGGACAGCCAATTTTTCCAGCACCATTTGTTAAAGAGATTGTCGTTCATCCAGCGAGCATGTTTGGCACCTTTATCAAAGATAAGGTGGTTGAGTGAGTTTGTGGCTGTGGTTGTATCTTCCAATCTATTCCATCGATCTTCAGGTCTGTTTTTATCCCAGTACCATGCTGATTTTATTGCAGTAGCTTTGTAGTATAATTTCAAGTCAGGGATTGTGATGCCTCCTGCCTTGCCTTTGCTGCTTAGAATTGCCTTTGCTATTCTAGGTCTCTTCTTGTTCCAGATGAATTTTATGAGTGAATTCACTAGATCTATGAGGTATATTAGTGGTATTTTGATTGGGATTGCATTCAATCTGTATAGTAATTTTGGGAGAATGGCCATTTTCACAATGTTTGTTCTTCCTACCCATGAACAACGGATGTCTTTCCATTTTCTGAGGTCCTCTTCATTTCCTTTTTCAGGGTATTATAATTTTCCCTGTATACCTCTTTTACTTCTTTCATGAGATTAATTCCTACATATTTCATTTTTTTGGATGCTAGTATGCAGGGTGTGGCTTCTCATTTCTTTCTCAGTGCTATTGTTGTTAGTGTATAGGAATGATAATGGTTTTTGAGTATTGACTTTGTATCCAGCTACATTGCTGAATTTATTTAATATATGTAGGATTCTCTCAATGGAGTTTTGGGGATC
Organism: Dolichotis patagonum; assembly: GCA_004027295.1. Taxonomy (NCBI): domain Eukaryota; kingdom Metazoa; phylum Chordata; class Mammalia; order Rodentia; family Caviidae; genus Dolichotis; species Dolichotis patagonum. The sequence continues at coordinate 8,610 of PVJX010037845.1, forward strand.
TTCTATGTAAAGCATCATGCCATCTGCAAATAATGATAATTTAACTTCCTCTTTTCCTATCTTTACTCCTTTTACTTTTCTCTCTTGTCTAATTGCTCTGGCTAGTATTTCCAATAATATGTTGAATAGGAGCAGTGATAGGGGACATCCTTGTCTTGTGCCTGATTTTAAGGTAAAGGTTTTCAGTTTTTGGCAATTGTTGGTTCATCATAGATGGCCTTTATCAGATTGAGGTAAAGACCATCTATTCCAATTCTCTGCAAGGTTCTTATCATGACTAAGTGTTGGACCTTATCAAAAGCTTTTTCTGCATCTATAGAGATGATCATGTGGTTCTTACTTTTGGCTCTATTGATAGGGTGGATTACATTTATTGATTTACCTATGTGGAACCATCACTTCATTCCTGGGATGAATCCCACTTGGTTGAGGTATATAATCTTCTTGATGATTTGCTGCATCCTGTTTGCCAATATTTTATTGAGAATTTTTGCATCTATGTTCATTAGAGAGATTGGTCTATAGTTCTCTTTTTTAGTTGGGTCTTACTCAGGTTTTGGTACTAGAGCAATATTTGCTTCCAGAAATGACTTAGGAAGAATTGCTTCCCTTCCAATTTCATTGAAGAGTTTGTGGAGTGTTGTAATTAAGTCTTCTTCGTATTTCTTGTAGAATTCTGCAGTGAATCCATCTGGGCCTGGACTCTTCTTTATAGGCAAGGACTTAATTACATTTTCAATTTCAGTAATAGAAATCAGGTTATTCAGCAGCTTTACATCTTCCTGATCCTGCTTTGGTAGTTAATATGTATCTAGGAACCAGTCTACTCCTTCAGTGTTATCGAGCCTATGAGACTAGAGTTTTTCAAAATAGGTGTTGATGATCTTCTGTATTTCCACCAAGTCTGTAGTAATTTCACCTTTTTCATTCCTTATTGCATGAGTTTGAGTTTTTTCTTTCCTTTTTAAAATAAGGTTGGCTAGAGGCTTATCAATTTTATTTATTCTTTCAAAGAACCAACTCTTTGATTCATTGATCCTTTGTACTGTTTTCTTAGTCTCTATTGCATTAATTTCTGCTCTAATCTTTATAATTTCCTCCCTTCTTTTGGCTTTGGGCTCGCCTTGATCTTCTTTTTCTAGATGTTTGAGTTGTAGCATCAGGTTGTTTATTTGTGTTTGTTCTGTCTTCCTGATGTGGGAACTCAGTGCAATAAATTTCCCTCTGAGGACTGCTTTCATTGCATCCCACAAATTCCGGCAAGTTGTGTTTGTATTTTCGTTTGCTTATAGATATTGTTTAATTTCTTCTTTAATTTCCTCCATGGCCCACTGATTTCTCAAGAGTGTATTACTCAGTTTCCATGTGTTTGTGAGTTTTTTGCAGTTGCTTTTATCATTAATTTCTAGTTTCATGGCACTATGTTCCAATAACATGCATGGGATAATTTCAATTCTTTTGCATTTATTTAAATATGTTCTGTGGGCTAGTATATGGTCTGTTTTAGAGAATGTCCCATATACTGCTGAGAAGAATGTATATTCTGATGTTGTTGGATGGAACACTCTATATACATCTATCAAGTCCATTTGTTCACAGGTGTGATTCAGTTCTGTTATGTCTTTGCTGATGTTCTGCCTAGTTGATCTGTCCTTTTGTGTCAACAGTGTGTTAAAATCTCCTGTCATAGGGGCTGGAGGTTCAGCTCAGTGGGGTATGTGCCTTCTTAGCAAACACCAGGTCATGAGTTCAACCCCTGTTACCATAAAAAACAAAACAAAACAAAATCTCCTGTTATATTTGTGTTATAACTTACTTGATTTTTCATTTCTATTAATATTTGCTTTGTATAGCTGGATGCTCTGGAATTTGGTGCATATATATTTAAGATTGTTATCTCTTCCTCTTGAAGTTTCCCCTAACTAATATGTAGTGACCCTCTTTATCTCTTTGGATCATTCTTGGTTTGAAGTTCACATTTTCTGGAAACAGAACAGCTACTCCCATTTTTTTTTTTTTTTGGTTTCCTGTTGCATGAAGTGTTGTTTTCCATCCTTTGACTTTCAGTCTGTGGGTTTCCTTTTGGGTTAGATGGGTTTCTTGTAGACAGCATATGGTTGGATGTTGTTTCTTGATCCATTCTGCCAGTCTGTTTCTTTTGATTGGTGAGTTGAGACCATTTACATTAATGGTTATAACTGTTATATATGGGTTTATTGTTGACATGTTATCTTTCTGCTGTTGTATCTTTAGCTTTCCATTCTATTTAATTGTCTACCTTGCTTGGTGGGCTTATCCTATGTGTATCTAGAATATCTTTCAGTATTCCTTGTAGGGTTGGTTTTGTGGTCATGAAATTTTTCAGCTGTTCTTTGTCATGGAAGTATCTTATTTCTCCATCCATTTTGAAGGACAGTTTTGCAGGGTATGTCAGTCTGGGTTGGAAGTGGTTTTCCTTTAGGATCTGGAATACTTCACTCTATGCTCTTCTTCACTTCATTGTTTGTGTTGAGAAGTCTGCTGTGATTCTGATAGGTTTTCCTTTATGGGTGATCTGTCTTTTCTCTTTAACAGCTTTTAGTATTCTGTTCTTATTGTGGGTTTCTGGGATGGTGATTATTATGTGTCTGTGTGTATTTTTATTTTGGTTATGGCTATTTGGAGTTCTATATGCTTCATTAATCCAAATGTCAGTTTCCCTTCTCATGTTTGGGAAGTTTTCACCTATTGCTTCTGTAAATATCCTCTTGATATCATTTTGGTTGTCCCCTTCTTTTTCATTTATCCTTATTAATCTTATGCTATTTTTCTTTGCATCATCTTGCAACTGTTGAATTGTTATTTCCTGATTCTTTGTTATTTTTAAAAGATGTTTCCTTTCTTGTTTACTAGCTGTGATCTTATCTTTGAGCTCTGAAATTCTATCTTCACTTTCATTGAGGCAGTTTTGGCAGTTTTCAATAGAATTTTTGATTTCCTGCATATTTCTTTGAATCTGCTTTATGTATTCTGTTTTTTTCTTATAGTGTTCATTCAGGGATTCTATCTGTTTGCTTTGTTCCTCTAATTTTTTAGCTGTGTCTTCACTAGATGTGTTCCCTATTTCTTTCAGTACTTTTATCATTTCTTCTTTTACCTGGGCAATTATTTCTGATTTGAATTTCTCCATAGTTTCCCCTAGTTGCTTCTTTATTTCAGTTGATAACATTTCAGTCATTTTAGGTGTATGGCTTCTATTTTCTTCTATGTACATGGCTCCTAGGCTTTGTTGGGATGGGCTGGAGATTTCAGCCTGTCTTTGGTCTTTCCTTTTGTCATTTTTCTATATATCCTTGCTTTGAGTGATGTTCCAAAGCTTCCTCTGGGTGTGTGGCAAATCACCTCCTGCATCCTCAGCTCCTGGACAGTCCTGGCTTCCCCACAGGTTCTTGGCTCCCTAAATTGAAAGGCTGAAGCTTGGTGTGGTGAACTCGGGCCTGCACATCTCTGGGGTGCAGTCCCCTCTACTAGAGGGGTGAATATGAACTCAACCACTGGGAGTGCTGGTCTTAAGCTCTCCCCAGGCTAGCCCAAGTGGGCTGAGAGTCCTCCTGCACGGTCTCTGTCTCCTGAGCTGAAAGAAGGCCACTGGACATGGTGGACTGAGGTCCTAGAACCTCATGGGCTCAGTCCAGTGTCCCCAGTAGCTCAGTAGAAACTCAATTGCAGGAAGCGCAGGTCTCAAACTCTCCCCGGAGCACTGGGACTCACCTCATGCAGTCCCAACTCACTTGCAGGCTCTTCAAATTAGACAGTTTTAAACAAATGATAGTGTCAATATGACATTCCAGAACCTCTGGGACACAATGAAGGCACTCTTAAGAGAGAAGTTTATAGCAGTGAATTCCTACATCAGTAGGATAGAAAGGTCAAATAAAAATTCCTAGAACAACAATAACATACCAAACACAAAGCTAGTACAAATTGGAAAATCATAAAGATCAGAGTGAAATTAATAAAACTGCGATTATGAAGCACAATTGTCTTATATTTTTCATATGTTCTTTGGCTTATTACTCTGACTTTAAATCACAACAGTTTCTGTTGAAATCAAGAAGATTGTAATTAGCTACTTTGAGAATCTGCACAGTAATAAAATGAAAAATTCAGAAGAAATTTATAAATTCCTAAATATATATGAACTAAATGTATACAAGTCATGACCAAGTAAGATTCATCTCAGGAAAGTAGCAATGGTTTAGCATATGCAAATAAATAAATACATGTAACACAGAACATTAACAAAATTTAAAACTCACATGATGTTTTCAGTAGATGCAAAGAAAACACTGGACAATTTCAACATTTATTCATGATAAAACCTTGAAGAAAATAGTAATAGAAAGTCTTTATCTCAACCTGACAAAAAGTCATCTATTAGAAACCAATGAGTAACAGCATACTAAATGGAGAAAAACTGAAAGTTTTCCCTGTAAAATCAGGAACAAATTAAGGATATCTGATATTATCTCTTATGTTCAATATGCTTCTCAAAATGTTAGCTAGAGCAATTCAAAAAATAAAGAAATAAATCAGATGTGGATAGGAAAGTAAGAAGTTGAATTATTATTACTAGCAAATGAAAAGATCCTCTCCATTAAAGATCCCAACAATTCTACCAAAGTACCCTTAGAACTAATAACCAAATTCAGTAGCACAGCAGGATATAAAAATAACATAGTATTCCTGTACCTTAGTAAAGGACTGGGTTGTCCTGTACTTAGAACAAAACTGGTTGCAGAGATATAATACTAAGAGTAACAAATGGGATCACATCTAATTAAAAAACTTCACAGCAAAGGAAACCAATAACAGAGTGAAGAGATAACAAACACACTGCAAGAACTAAGGGAATAACACTTTTCATAATGGCATCAAAAAATGAAATACTTAGGAATTAACCTCACCATGGAAGTGAAAAACCTTTACAAAGAAATCTATAGTATTCTAAAAAAGGAGATCAAATAAGATAATCAGAAAGTGGAAAGATAGCCTTAGATCCTAACTGAGCAGAACTAATGTAATAAAAGAGACCATTAATTGCTGCATAGATTTAAATACTATTCCAATCAAATACCAACAGCATTCCTTACAGAAATGAAACAAGCAATCTTAAAATTCACCCAGAACCAAGAGTGACATAGGATAGCTAAATCAATTTTGGGCAAAACTTACAAGGCAGGGTCATCGTGGTCTCAAACTTCAAGGTTTACTACAAAGCTACAGTGATAAAACAATACAGTATTGGCCAAAAAAGCAGACTTATCAATTGGTGGAACAGAGTACACGATGCAGAAAAAGCCCCAGGCATGTTCATAGGTTATCTTTTACAAATGGGCTGAATCTTTTCACTGAAAGTCTGTTCAATAAATAGCGCTGGAGGAACCATCTGTTTACATGCTTAATATTGAACTAGGACCCATATATATCACTTGGCACTAAAATAAAATAAAAAAGATCAAAGATCTGAACATTAGAAAAGAAACAATTACCTCAAAGGCAGACTAGGCAAAACACTTAAAGAAGTAGGTCTAGGCAAAGAGTTTCTGAACAAAACTGGTTGTAGAGCTATAATACTAAGAGTAAACAAGTGGGATCACATCTAATTAAAAAACTTCACAGCAAAGGAAACCAATAACAGAGTGAAGAGATAACCTACAGAATGTAAAAAATGAATTTTTGCCAGCTATGCCTCAGATAAAGAGCTAATATCTAGAATATATAAACAGCTTAAAAATATTAGACACCCTAAATTTCACTCAATCAAAAAATGGGCATCTGAAGCAAATAGACATTTCTCAGATGAAGAAGCACAAATGGTCAGGAAGTATATGAAAAAGTGCTCAAAATCACTGGCCATTTGAGAAACAACACTAAAACAACACTGAGATTCCATCTCACTCCAGAAAGAATGGCTATCCTTCAGAAATCAACCAATAGCAAATGCTGGTCAGAATGTGTGGACAAAGGAATCGTTGTCACTGTTGGTGTGGTGTAAACTGATCCGACCACTATGAAGTCAGTATGGAGATTCCTCAAAAAAGATAAATTTCATTTGACAGTGCTATTAGCCTTCTAGGTGTCTTCTCAAAAGAGTTAAAGACAACATACCACAGCGGTGCGTATGTAATCATGTTATAGAAGCACAATTCATAATAGCTAAATCTTGGAAACACCCTATGCATCCATCAACATTTGAGTGAATAAAGAAAATGCAGTTTTTTTACACAATGGAATACTACTTTGCTGTAAAGGAAAATTTGACTCATTTATAGGAAAATGGATGCATCTTGAGACCATAACATTAAGCAAAGTAAGTCAAACAGACAAATTTAAATATTGCATGTTTCTCTTATATGAGTACGTTTCCCCAGAATTATAGAACACAGAAATTAAAAGAAGAAAAAGAACATGAAATTTTTATTGTGAAAAAATATTCCCTTTCTTATTGGGAAACATTGCTGTATGATTTTATAAATATGTTAACATGGAATTCACAAACATAAAATAAATAAGCATTCCTTTATTTTAGAGAAACATAAAAATATTTAAATTTAACTGTCCCTTAACCACTATTTATATAACTAGTAGTGATTCTTTTGGCATTTAATGAGAAATAATCTGAATTCATAGATACAATTATGAATAATTTGAATTCATAGATTTGTAAGAATCTCATAAAGCAACAATAATATCTAGATCCTCAAAAACCTCTACACTAAAAAACAACATCTTAAATTATATAGGTTGAACACATAGGACATCTTATCTTAAACACCAGCTATTTTGAATTTTAGGGCAATTGGTAGAAAAGAGGAATTTCAAACCTATAAAAAGAAAAAACACAAAGTTCTCATATTTAATATTAGGCTACCATTTTTGAAATTTATTTTCACTCTCATATATATAATATGTATATTATATATTTAACTTGGGCCAGAGACAATAGATATATCGTAACTTTTTAAAGGTTTAGAAGACTAAGAAATGTTCCTGAGACAGTGGTACTGGGATGCAATCCACGTAAAGAAGAATCAGGGCACTGTGTGGAATGTGGAAAGTAAACATTTCAGTTTTATATCATAGAATGTAGAGAAATAGAATTATAAAACACATATTGTAAAACACTGAGAATAAGTGTCAGGTTAATTTAGAAGCTGTGGAAAAGAACTTGGCCTAAAAAATAAAGACAAACTTTAATCAGCAAAAGTTTGGATACTTCATTTACTTTCCACAGCTTCTCTTAAGAAATATATTCCTCAAGGCAGACTTTACATCCTTATTCCTCAGACTATATATTAGTGGATTCAACATGGGAGTTATAAGATTATTAATGATCTGAATTATAGCACCAAGCAAGGGACTGGGGTTGGGCTGAAGGTAGATGACAACAATTGGCCCATAAACACAAAGGATCGCAGTGAGGTGGGCGCTGCAGGTGGAGAATGCTTTTTGCCTGCCCTCTGTTGAGCGGATTTTCAATATGGAGATTCCAATGCGAATGTAGGAAACAAGGATGAGAAAAAAGCAAGCTAGAGACACGAGACCAACGTTTGTGAAACTCACCCTCTGAGCTAGAGATATGTCCTCACAAGCGAGAAGCAACACTGCAGGGATATCACAGAAGTAGTAGCCCACCTGGTTGGAGCCGCAGTAGGGTAGTCTGAAGGTGAGGGAGGTCAGGATAATGGCATGGACACAGCCGCTCATCCAGGTCCCCGTGGCCAAGACAAAGCACACCCTGTGGCTCATGATGACCGTGTACCTCAGGGGGTAACAGATGGCAGCAAAGCGGTCACAGGCCATCACCATGTACAGGAAACCTTCAGTGCAGCCCAGGAAGTGGTAGAAGAAGAGCTGAGCAGCACAGCCCTGAAAAGAGATGGCCGCGCTGTGCCCCGAGAGATAGGACAACATCTTGGGGACCGTAGTTGAAGAGAATCCCAGGTCAAAGACGGAGAGGTTTCCCAAGAAATAATACATGGGAGTGTGAAGCCGAGAGGAGCAGAGGATGGCGGTAAGAATGAGCGCGTTTCCCAGGGTGGTGCACAGATACAACGCTGAGAACAGGGAGAAAAGGGCCGTCTCTAGGCCTC
>PVJX010037846.1:0-16677 GCA_004027295.1 Dolichotis patagonum
GAAATAGACTAGAGGTAAAGAACATAGTAGGATATTGTTGTCATAACAAAGGTAAGATGGTCATGGTGATGGGGAGAGAAAGTTTCCAAGTATCAAGAAGGTGAAACAACCTAGCAAGGCCACTGTTTGAATATGAGGGGTTAGAGAAGAGGCATCAAGAGAGACTGCTAGGACTTTACCTTGCTGATCAGGCAGGTTGTAGTACTATCCCAAGATGGAGAATGCAAACTGAGTAACATTTTTGGGGATGCTTATAGCAATGTCATGGTTCAATACTGATTCTAATGAGTCTGAGGGAAGTGGGAAAATCTGGTGCTGAAGGAATTAGGCATGGCCTGTATCCATCTCTACAGCTCTTGTGTCATCATTCTTACCATGCTTTACTATCATTTTCTGCTTACCTGATTGCCTTGCTCATTAAATGTTGAGCTTCTTGAGGGTGGAGATGATGCTTTGATCATTATAGTGTTTCCAGTATTCAGTCAGTCATCCAGAAGTTGTATGTGAAGGGACTTCATGTGTGCAGAGCGTCTAAGCACTGGGATGGTAGTGGTTAAGAAGCTAGGCACAGTCTGTTCCAGTGGTGCACAACCTAGCCCAACCTAGGTTTACAAACAACATTTAAAGGCAAGAGGAAGAAAATGATATTGCACAGAAGAAAGAGAAGAAATAATCAGGAAGCAAAAGGAGTGTTCTCTAGTGTCACCAGAGTCTATGAAGAGAGATTTCTAAAGTGGAGGGAGAAGGTGACAAGGTAACAGTCTACAGAGAAACAGCTGTGATAAAGGCTGAATACATGTCCACTGGATTTGCCAGCTACATCCTTGGGGACATTGGCCAGGGAAGTTGTAGCAGAGGATAGGGAGAAAGACAGATGGCAGTGGATTAAAGGAAGAGTTGGAGATGCAGAGTGGGGGTGGTGGTGGATTACTCATTTGAAACAAAAGGAGGAGAGAGGAGTGGTTGCTGGAAGTGACATAGGGCCAAGGGAGAATTTATAAACACAAAAGAAGTTCAAGTGCACTTACAAGCTGTGGAGAAGGAGCTGTCAGAATGAAAGGTGAAATGTAGAGGATTGAACAGATATAAACAATGGAGCAAAATCCTTGTGCACCTGTGGGTGGCTGGAGTTACTCCACAGAGGTAGAAGAGAAGAGCAGCAGGAGGCTGGAGAGAACTTGTGGGTTGGAGGGCTGCTGAGGTGCATTACTTAGAGCCTTTCTGAGGCCCTGGAGTGGAAGGTGAGGCCGTGTGTGAGCATAGGCACTGAGCAGGGACTGGAGGGGTTCTGTGTCTCTTAGGAAAAATAGAAAGGGGAGCTGACCCAGAATGGCTGAGTGGCATAAAAGCTTGGGTAGAAAGCTATCATTTGTGGTAATTACAGTCTTATGGTTACATGATTGTGTGATTGTTCATCCTTTTTTAGTTATACTTAGATGTCTACCCATTGGACCCAAAGGAGAGGGTTGAGGAATGGATTTGGGGTTAGGGTACAGAAGGGTGGGACCAAGGACAAGGAGGTGAAGGCATTCAGGGGATAGGTAAAGAATTCATGTAGTGGGCCTTGGGTGCAGATCACAGAAGGAAGGAAGAAGGTGAGGTACAAGGAAGTCTCTGTCTCATTAAAGAAGAAATGAGAAAGACCAATAGAAAGAGCTGGGGGCTATAAGAAGTTACTGGTACAGTCTCATCTTTTACTGAGTTCGATATTTGCCACAGTGCTTATAAGTTTTGATATTTATAACACTTCGTATAAATAGTGCTAAAATCTAAGCATAGCTATGAGCATTGAAGTGATTTCAGCTTAAGTGGAGTAGGCAAGGCGGTTAAGAAGCTGAGGGCAGTGCATGGGGGCAGGAGATGGGCAAGTGCTGAACTCTTCCAGGACAAGATGAGTAGAGTGGGGTGCCAGTGTGAAGCAGGCAACCTGGTGCTCCACACTGATAGGTTGGTGAGAGAATGAGTCCTGTCTTTGAGGATCCCCAAGTCTAATTTGTTAGTAAAAAGGCCTGAAATCCTAGAAACAAAGTCATAGGTATCAGCAGTATTAAATGCCCCTTTAGAGAGTAAGACTTTCTGTGTAAGTCCTGAGCTAAAAGTTTACTATGTGAAGATCAGAACTGTATGAAGAGATGTTTTGGCTTTTCTCCCAGCATGCAGCCCTTTCTCAGAGCACTGAAGCCACATTTGTAAGGAATGATCCCAGGCTGCGGTCACTCTGGTGTAGAAAATGGTGGCCAGGACTCAGTCCTCAGTGTGTTCCAGCTCTTTCCCTTACTAGCTAAGTTGTTCTCTAACTCTGAATGTCAGTTTTTCATGTTTAAAATGGGGATGATAATTAAAATAAGTAAGTATAAAATGGCTCTTTAAATGATGTAGTATCATTCAGATGTTAATCAGTACTCACAGTATTGCTGTGTGGATTAAATACAAGTGTGCTTTGTAAACTGTACTTTGCAGATGTGGTGTCTCATTATTTGTCCCTCCAAATCTTTTCCTCCTCCGACTTCTCCAACCTCTGTCCTTATTTTTGGTGCTCCTTGGTTCTCTCACTGGTCCTTGTGCAGTGGTACATCTTCAAAGCAGCTGCAGAGTCCTCGTACATGTTGGTGGGAGCTGACTATTTGTTTTTCTCTCTTGTCTCTACATATCTACATCTCCCTCTATATTTTCTAGACATCTTTCGTACTGATAGTCAGAAGCCATGGAGGTATTCCCTGGTCATTTTTTTTAGTTGCTTAACCATTCTACCATAGGTAGAATTGAGACATTTTCTCTTTCACAATTTCCCACAGGAAATTTGTCATATGCATGTTAAACTTCTACTCTGAGAAAACCACATATATCAGTTACTTTCCTTATTTCTGGGACAAAATACCTGACACTCACAGCTTAAAGGAGGAGAAGTTTATTTTGGCTCATGTTTCAGTCTGTAGTTGGCAGGCTCCAAAGAGAGGCCTGGCAGGGGACAACTGCTCATGTCAGGGCATCCAGGAAGCAGAGAAAGAATTAAGGGAGGAGCTGGGAAAGGAAATAAAACCTTTGGGTCATGTCCACAGTGACTTCCTTCTTCTCACCAGGCTCTACCTTTTAATAGCAAGCCAGCTAAAACACTCCTGCAGTAAAATCACCTTTCAAAGGTCCTGCCTATTATCCCATGAAGCTTTAGGATGACATCTAGTTATAAGCCATAATACCATGCTATGAAAGACCCATGTCCAATCCATTATGTTTTTTTATTTTTATCATTATGGTTTTTTGAGACAGGGTATCACATATAGTTCAGGTTGGCCTTGAATTCAATATATAGCCCAGGCTGGCCTTGAGCTTACAGGGATCCTCTTGCCTCAGCCTCCAGAGTGCTGGGATTACAGCCATGTGCCATCATACCCAGCTTATTGTGATATGAATATGTTATCAAAATATTCTCAGCAGATCTGTATGGATTAATTGTTATGTCCAAATTCTTTATCTTGGAATTCAAGGTCACCTAGGGCCTAATTTCAGCTATTTGTATATTTGTTTGTTATTTCCCTGTTTTTCCTATGAACTCTAGTCAAGTGGAACTTTTCACTAATGCTGGAAGGCTGAGTTGATTTCTCAGCCAGTTTTCACAGGTAACAACCATTAGTCTTACTGGTTTCCAGCCACACTACTTGTTAAAATATCGACATTCTTAAAGACTGGCATGGTGGCATATACCTGTAATCTTCAGCACTCTGGAAGACTGAGGCAGGAAGATAGCAAGATTGAACCCAGACTGGGTAATTCAGTGATTTAGCAAAACCCTGTCTCCAAACTAAAAAAAAAACAAAAACAAAAGGGCTGGTGATGTAGCTCAAAATTAGACCCTGTGTTCAATGCCTGGTGTTGTGTGCCATCTCAATACCTTCAAATTCTTCTCTACCCACTGATAAAGAACCTCTTGAGTTTCATCCACTTCAAGCCTTTTCTGTTGTATGTCTTTCCTGGGCCGCTTGATTTCCATAATCAAGTACCTTAAACATTAATTCATTGCCTGACAAAAGTCCCTATGATATGCTCCAGCCCTGGCTAGATAGTTTGGCCGCAGTTCTGATTGGTCAGTTCTGGGTTATGTTTTGAATATTTTTCAGATGCTTTTTTTTTTCACCTGGGATGTTCGCATCATCTTATTTCAAAATTCTACTGTTACAGTTCAACTTTTCCCAAAGGCTCATGCATTAAAGGCTTGGCCTCAGCTTGATGTTACTAGGAGATGTTACTAGGCAGAAACTTTAAAAAGTGGGCTCTTGTGAGAAGTTTTAGGTCACTGATGTGTGGGGGGTGTGGCCTCAAATGAGACTGTGGATCATGGGTTTCTTCATTTTTCTTTTCTTTTTTTTTGGCATCCTGTCCAAGAGGTAAGCAGCTTTGCTCCGTTGTATACTCCCTGCCATGATGCGCTACCTTGCTATAGACCCAAAAGTGACAAGGCCAACAGACCCTGGATGGAAACCTCACAGTGAGCCAAAATAAACCTTTTCTTTTTCTAAGTTGACTGTCTCAGGTGTTTGTTACAGTATCAGAGATAATACAATTCCTATATGAAGACAACTTAAAAACACCTTCTCTGTGAAGCTCTCACCTTACCAACTTGAAAAATAAATTCTCTTTTTTGAGCTATCCTTCTTGGCACTTTTCTTGTGGCATGTAATAAGGGCTATCTTGAATTATAGCTAAATATATATCATTTTTTTTCCTGGTTAGACCGTCAGCTTTTTCAGGACAGGCTCCATCATCCCAAATATAGTGGCATCACTGACCTTATAATAAGCAAAGTCCTCCTTATCCATACTTTGGGTCCAGGACAGATGTGATGGGCTAGCATCAGGCATGAGTGTTTATTTATTTATCTTTTATTTAGAGGAAAAAAAGCAAAACAGAAAAAAGGGTACAAATAATACATAATTTCAAAAAAAACCTAAGAAATGACTAGTCAAAAAAACAACAGTAAGAAATCACTAGTTGATAAATTACATATTGTTATCTTAGAAATAGTTGTTCAAGTTACAAAATCAAAGCATAAAAATGCACAGACAGTCAAACAATGACAGTACAAACTATTCTGTTTGATGAACTAACAAAAACTTAGTACTGGGCTGGGGATTTAGCTCAGCGGTGTAAGCACCTGCTGGGCAAGTGCAAGGTCGTGAGTTTGATCCCTGGTACAAAACAAAACAAAACAAAACAAAACAAAACAAAACAAAACAACCAAATCCTCCCCCAAAAAACTTAGTAGTATAAAGGTTATCTATCTTGCACACTTAAACATACATACAGTTATATCCTTTAGAGCACTTTCTTTCCCTTTCATTATTACAATGTGTATTATACGTTTTGGATCTTATTACTCTTTCAGTTTATTATTATTATTTTAAATTTTATTTAAAGAGGAAAAAAAGCAAAACAAAAAGGGTAGAAATAATACTGAATTAAAAAAACACTAAGAAATCACTAGTTGATAAATTATATATTATTATCGTAGAAATAGTTGTTCAAGTTATTATTTTTATACTAGAGAGACAATACAATATTTACAAATGTGACTCTGATTTATTTCACTTATAAGGATAGTCTTAAGTTGCCTCCATTTACCTGTAAAAGCCTCAAGATCATCCTTTTTAATAGCTGGGTAATGTTCCATTGTATGAAAATATCACACGTTTTTCATCCATTCTACGGTTGATGGGCGTTTGGGTTGTTTCCAAGATTTAGCTCTTATAAATTGTGCTACTATAAACATGGGTGCACATATATTGCTGTAACATGACCTTTTCAGTTTTTCTTGGAAAATACCTAGGAGGGGAACAACTGGTTTGAATGGAACTTCCAATCCTAGTTTGTTGAGGAATCTCCATACTGATTTCCACAGTGACTGCACCAATCTACATTCCCACCAGCAGTGAAGTGTTCCTTTTCCCCCACAGCCTCGCCAACCTTTGTTATCAGTTGATTTCTTGATGGCAGCTATTCTTTCTGGAGTGAGATGAAATCTCAGTGCTGTTTTAATTTGCATTTCTTGAATGACCAGTGATGGTGAACATCTCTTCATGTGTTTTCCATTTGCATATCTTCATCTGAGAAATGCGTGTTCATCTTAGATGCCTATTTTTGGAGAGCATCTTTGAATTTGAGGGCTTGATGGTTTTCAAATCTTTATATGTTCTGGATATAAGTCCTTTGAGTGGTTCTGACTAAAATTCTTTCCCTTTCTGTGGGTTTTCTTTTCACTTTGTTGGTGATTTCTTTTGAAGTGCAAAAACTTTTTAATAAAATGAGATTTCAGTTGTTGGTTCTTTGAAGTACTTCCTGGGCAGTTTGTGTTTTGTTCACGAACTCTTTGCCTACCCCTGTGTCTCCAAGATTTCTATCTACCTTGTCTTCCAGTAGATTTAGTGTTTATTTTTTAATATTAACATCTTTGATCCATTTTGACTTTAGTGCATGGTGATAGACATGGGCCTGTTTTCAGTCTTTGGCATGTGGAAAGCCTATTTTTCCAACACCATTTATTAAAGAGGCTATCCTTCCTCCAGTGAACATGTTTAGCCCCTTTGTCAAATATTGGGTGGCTCTAGTTGTGTTTGCATCTTCTCAGGTCTATTTCTTTGCCAGTACCATGCTGATTTTGTCATTGTAGCTTTGTAGTATAATTTCAAGTCAGGAATTGAGATGCCTCCTGCCTACTTTTGTTGCCCAGAATTGCCTTGGCTATTCTAGGGATCTTCTGTTTCCAAATGAATTTTAGGAATGTTTTTCTCTAGATCTATAAGGTATGTTAGTGGTATTTTGATTGGGATTGCATTAAATCTGTATAACAGTTTTGGGAGTATGGCCATTTTCACAATGTTGGTTCTTCCTAACCAAGAGCAAGGAATATTCCATTTTCTAATATCCTCTTCAGTCTCCTTTTTTAGAGTAGTATAATTTTCAGCATATAGGTCTTTTACATTCTTGGTTTTGTTGATCCCTAAGTATCTCATTTTTTTTTAGATGTTATTGTGAAGGGTGATATTTCCATAATTTCTCTTTTGGTGAGTTTTGTGTACAGGAATGCTATTTATTTTTGAGTGCTGGCTTTGTATCCTGCTACATTGCTGAATTTGTTTATTACCTTCAGTAGTCTTTTAGTGGGGTTTTTTGGGTCTTCTATATAGAGTATCATGTCATCTGCAAATAATGTAACTTCTTGTTTTCCTATCTTTATTCCTTTTATTTCTCTCTCTTGTCTGATTTCTATGGCTAATATTTCCAGAACTATATTGAATAGGAATGGTGATAGTGGACATCCTTGTCTTGTTCCTGATTTTAGCATGAAAGGTTTCAGCTTTTGTCCATTTAGTATAATGTTGGCTGTTGGTTTGTCATACATGGCTTTTATCAAATTGAGGTAGATACTATCTATTCCGAGTTTCTGTAGGATTTTTATCATGAACAAGTGTTGGATTTTATCAAAAGCTTTTCTGTGTCTATTGAGATGCTCATGTGGTTTTTGTCTTTGGCTCTGTTGATGTGATATATTACATTTATTGCTTTGCATATGTTAAACCATCACTGTATTCCTCTGACAAATTCCACTTGATCATGATGTATAATCTTCTTGATGATTTTCTGCATTCTATTTGCCAGTATTTTATTGAGAATCTTTGTATCAGTATTCATTAGTGAGACTGGCCTATAGTTCTCCTTTTTTTGGTTGGGTCTTTCTCTGGTTTTGGTAGCAGAGCAATACTTGCCTCCAGGAATGAGTTAAGGAGGATTGCTTCCCTTTCAATTTCATTGAAGAGTTTCAGGAGTATTCACATTAAATTTTCTCTAAATTTCTTGTAGAATTCAGCTGTGAATACATCAGGACCTGGGCTGGCATGAATGCTTTTATGTGACTAATAAAGAATTAAAGTTCTTGTGGTCTTTTTAAATGGTTTAACTATTTTTTTTGAGACAGAGTCTTGCCACGTAGCCCAGGCTGACCTCAAGATTGTGGCAATAGTATCTCAGACTCTTGAGTTCTGGGATTGTAGGTGTGTGCTACTGTGCCTGGCTGAAGGTGTAACATTTTTGTGCAATGAGGCTTCCTCTGTTTTCTCCTTTCTCTGTCTCCTGACTCCCCTACTCCTATTCTTAGTGGATCTGCAATTAGCAAGTGAGATCAACAATCTTCTGTGTCTTCAGGAGGCATTGAATAAGTTAGGGTGCTTTGAGGTTGCTCACGCCTGTAATTCTAGCACTTGGGAACCTGAGGCAAGAGGATTGCCATAAGTTCAAGGCCAACTTGGGCTATATAGTGAGTTTGGGGCCAATCTGAACTACATAGCAAGACCCTGTCTCAAAAAAAAAAAAAAAAGTTCACTCCCATGGCTGTAGATTCACTGCCGGCTGGGACCCTTCCACAGGCATCTGCCCACAGGCAGCTTGAGCTTCCCTATGGCATGCCAGCCTGGTTCTCTGGTGAGGGTCCAAGAGAGAACCAGGGAAGTGCTGTATCACCTTTTAACATCACTTCTCAGAAATCATACAACATCACTTCTGAAGTAGTCATGAACTCACCAACATTCAAGAAAGAAGAAACAGATCCCAGCTGTTGATGCAAAGAATGTCACATGTGACACTGCAAGACAGTCACATTGTAAGAAGACCTTGTGGGAGGCACATATTATCATGACCACTTGGGAAAAATGCACTCTACTACAGCTTTCCAACATCCATCCCACTTCAAACCCTCTGTCTTAGCCAACTAAGGCAACTGCTCCTTTGGCCAGTGACTGGGGATAAGCAAGTATAAACCACTTTGGGTGGTGAGTCTGAGGAGAAGCTTGCTGAGGGATTCATGGAAAGAGAAACAAGCCTCTCCCGCTGGCTGTGAAAAAAGAAATGCATGGCTTGACATGTCATGTCACCTACTACTGCTGGCCATCCTGTGACTGAAAGGGATGGGGACCAGAGGGAAAAAATGCCTCATCCCTGATAACATCACTGAGCTGCCAAATCTAAGGACCCTGCAGAATACTCTGCCTCAATCAAAGGGGGGTCTTTCTTTGGACATAACAGATAAAGATTTCAATAATATTTAAGCCAACTTGAGTCAAGTTTCATACTTTCACTGCAAAGCACCCTCTCCTCCCTCCTCCTTTCTGTGAGTGAGCTGTCTTGGAATAGGATCTTCCAGTTGGAGTCATGCCACCTCTACTGACTTTGAATGAGGTGTGGAGAGTTGTTTTACAAGCCACTAGGCTATGAGATGGTTTGTTAAGCAGCAGTGAATGGCTAGAACAGGGGACCATTATAGAAGTCACTGTGGCTGGCTAAGTATGGCAGCACTGCCTGTCTATAATCCCAGCATTCAGGAGGCTGAGGCAGGAGGATTATAAATTCAAGATCTATGGGGTCTGGCCTAGATCCCCAATCTCCCAAATGAGTGTATGGCAAAGGTTTAAATAAGTGAGAAAAGTGGTATGGTTTTAGGGCTCCAGGAGGATCAAAATCCTCTGGAGAATTCTTGACTCTTGAGGCTAAGACAAAGATCTTCTCTGGGCTGCCCATTATGTTTTTAAACAAAGAGAGGGGATACAGAGGAAAGTGCGGGAAATAAGCAGGACTTTGGATGCCTAACCCAGTGAGCCAGATGCTCAGTCGGTATGAGCAGGACTTTGGGAGTCACTTCAGAGACTTTTCCAAGCAGTAAATCATGCCAATTTAGGAGAACCATCTTATCTCCATGATGACATTTATGATGGGAATGAGACTGCAGGAGTGAGATGCCTGCAGCTGCAGTCTTTATCTACTTAATTAGTGTTGGAGCCAGATACCCTCAGCTGTGACCTTACCTTGTCCTTTAGGCATCTCTGGCATCACAGACCACTAAAGGCCTCAGCCAGGACCAGTGATTCATAGAGGTTCACTTACGATGAATCAGCTCCCATCGCCAGGCAAGGGGCTGAGGCCTAGGACGGACTCACAGATAAACGTAGAAAGCCAGTTAGTTAATTTTAAATCCTGCTCAGAGCCACTTCATAGTGGTCTCCAACATAGATCAGCCTGGGCTATGTAGTGAAACCCAGTCTCAAGAAACCCTAACAAATGATAAATAATCACTATAATAAATTATCAACAAATGATAAATAAACACTGTGTTTCTCTAGTGTCTCACTTTTTTGTCATTCAATTGGTAATTAGATGTTATGGACAGAACCTAATAGGAAGGGCTTGGGGAAAGATTTAAAACCTAAAAAATTTTATCATCAATAAAAAAAAAAGGAAAAAAATTTTATCATTTAGTCAACTTATTCACTGAATTTAAAAATTCTTTATGTGATTTTGGAGCTCAGGCTTTACAACAGTTAACAGTGGTTTTGTGTGCCTTACTTGAGATGTCACAGTGGATGATAATACTATTGTAACTTGGGTGTTTGGGATCCAAGGAAAACAACTGAGATCGATACCTGTGCCTTAACATGTAGAAAAGCGTGCAGTACTGAGGGTTGAACCTGGGGGCTACCGAACTACCTGAGTTTTCAGTTCTCATTTGAAACATGGTGGCACTTAGTTGCCCAGGCTGGTCTTGAACTTTCAATCCTTCTGCCTCAGCCTTCAGGGTAGCTGAGATTACAGATGTGAACCATCACATCATTTTCAATTTAAAGGGCACCCCCCTCCTCCGTCTCCCTGAAGATACTTTGCTAAGGCATCATTTGGTCTCAGAAGGGTTTCCTACCAGTTTTACCTATTCCAGGAACCAGAATTAATTAATTTCTGGAGATTGAATCCGGGACCTGCACACTGAGCTTTATCTCCAGGCGTGTTTTTATTTTTTATTTGGAGACAGAATTTCATTGAGTTTCTCAGGCTGGACTTGAATTTGTGATCTTCTTGCCTCAGCTTCCTAGAGAATTAGGATTCAAGGTGTGCACCAGCATACCTGACTCTTTCCTGAACTTCTGTGTTCTGAGGCAGAGCCTTGAACGTTCCCAGGCACTGATGACAGTATTTTGGTTGGTGCCTAAATAACTGCAAGAAACTGCTTCAGGCCTTCATATAAATTCCACATCTGTCTTCCTTGCTATGGGCAGAGTAGGTAGAACAATGTCCTCTCACTGTATGCCATAAGGACACTGCAGACCACTGTAATTTCCCCTAATAAATACTTTGGATGGTCCTTTCCTTTCCTTTCCTTTCCTTTCTTCCTCTTCCTCCTCCTCTCTCTCTCTCCTTTTTCTTTTTTTCCCTTACCCTCTCTTGTCCATTCTTTTCCTTTGATCTTAATGTATTACCCTGGCTGGCCTGAACTCCTGAGCTCAAACCATCCTCCTGAGTAGCTAGGACTATAGGGGTTCCCACTCCTAGTGGGAATTTCTGTGCTGCTCCAGGTGAGTGATTTTGGTTGAAATGCTGTAGCATCCTCTATAGTACCCTCTACAGATGGTTTGACAGCTTCAGGCATCTATTTATCTCATAGACCTCTCTAATCAGTTTCTTGTGGTCTTTTCAGTGTTAAGTAGAGTTTATGGGAGAAAGGTGGTTGGACCTCATCTCTTGGACCAACTAAATCCATATGCAGTTTAACAACAGTAGCTAAGCTTTAGTTAATTACAGGAGGCTGTGTAACCAGTTAATCAATAAAGTTGGCTGTATACCACATTTCCATTTCCTATAAATCAGATTGTCTTTGGAGTTTCTGAACCTGCTTTGGTTCTGGGGGCTGGCTGATTTGTTAACCAGTTTTTGTTTTGCTTTACTTATAATTCTCAAGTAAACTCACCAAGTTTTAAGAGTTTAAGAGTTTTTCCTTTTAACATTTAGAATTGATTTGTTTTCAATGCTTTGTTTTCACGGAATTATCTGTCTTGAACATTTTTTCAGACCAATGTGTAGTTCCACCTTAAGTTTTTTAAATGATGACATAGGATCCTGTTGCCCAGATATAATATCAAGTGCCTAGTACTGGACAATAAGAGACAGCTAGATGGTTTCATTTTATTCCTCTAAGAAATGTTCCAGAAATTGTGTACATGCTCAGGCATCTGAAGAACTCTTGGAGGTAGGATTCATGGTTTTCAGAACATGAACATTTAACATTTCCATAGATATTGCAAAATTGCCCCTGAAGGTTTTGTGGTTTTTGAAGGGGAAAACAATTTCCTTCTTAAGCTTGTTAGCAGCAACTCTACAGAATCACAAGCATCCTTGACGAAGGCACCAGCAGCCGGTTCTGTGAGGGTCTTCTAGAAAGTTGTCCCCAGAGGGCTGCTTAGGTTCGGGTTGGCCCTGTCATCCCACCCCGCCCCCATTTCCCAGCCGATCCCCTAAGCTCTTCTGGCTGGGCAGTCTCTCAGCACCTAATAGCTTCCCCCTCCCTCAGTCACCTCTGGATGGGGAGCCAGAGCCACGAACCAGTCAGCTGCGAACCGGAATGTCCTGTTTCTTAGTCAGCCCGGTCTGCCAAATCCCGAGTTCTCTCTTTAAATGTTTTATTTTGATTGACACGTAGTAATGGTTAGGGCCCCTCCTTGTGGTTTGCAGCATTGTCTAAGAGAGAAAAGCAAATGCCAGTCTAACAGGAAGACGATTTGAATTTTAAGTGACAAACTTAAAGTAGGTTGAAGAGGATCATGACATGGCCACGAGAAGGCGATTTAGTCAGTAAAAATCTACTGGGCAGCTACCCAGCGGGGGGCAGTGGGCACCACAAGGCAGGTGCCCGCCTGGGCCTCGGTCCCGCGCACATTAGGTACTGGTGGCCCAGAACCCAGCCCCGAAAGAGTGGCGAAAGCTAGCGGAGGACAGGAGATGAATGGTTTTGATGACTTGAGTGGACAAAAATGCGCTTGCTCCCGCCGGCTTGGGGCGTGGAACGAGCTCAGGGCGGCTCCCGGGAAGCGAGTCCCGGCCCCGCGGCGTCTGCACCGCCGCTGTTCCCTCGTTGGGTGGCGCGCGGGTGCGGCGCTGGCTGCACAGCGGGAGGCCTGACCGGGAGGAGTGCGCCCCTCCTGGGGTCGCAGATACTTGGGGACAATAAAAATGCCAGTAAACCTTTCCTGGAGGCCCCCGGGGGACTCCCGTCCCACCCGGGGAGGAAGAGCCGCGTCCTGCGGAGGCAGCTTGCGCAGCTGCAGCGGGAGCTCCGCAAGTTACAGGGTCCAAGGGGCCTTGACTCTCACTGCACCGGCACAGATAATCACCACCTTCTACCATCTTGGTCCAGTGGTCCATTTTACTCCCCTGCCCACGATTTTTAGAAATAATTTATAGAAGAAAGGATAGTAAAAATAACTATAACTAATAGCAAAACCAAATTTTTATTCTGTATTTTCCTGGTTTTGAACAGATATATACACACATCTGCTTATTTTGTGTATTATAGTATATATATATATATATATATATATATATATATATATATACATACACACACATTGTATGTTCAGAAAATATGATGAACATTTAAATTTTAAAAAGTTATTCCAGTGAAAAATACATTGCTATCAACCCCTTTCATATTATTCCCTTTCTCTTGGGAAACGTTTTTGCCATTGTTTGTCTGAAGCAGTTCTGGAAGTCTTTTTTTTTGTTTTTTTTGGTCTTTTTGAGACAGAATCTCCCTATGCAGTTCAGGCTGGCCTTCGGCTCATTTTGTAGCCCAGGCTAGTCTCGAACTTGCAATAATCCTCCTGCCTCAGCCTCCCAAATGCTGGGATTACAGGCAGGTGCCACCATGCCCTCCTTGAAAGTCCTTTTTCATGAGTGTCTTTAGTTGTGCTGCCCTGGCTGCAAAGCTGCTGATGTTCTAAATTGACTCACAACATTTACTTTTTATGGTCATTTTGACTTTGGGGAAGAGCAGGAAGTCAGGCAGTGTGGGATTCTGTGAGTAAATTGGAGGAAGACAGTGTAGGAAGAGGAAGTTGCAAGCTGAAGAAGCAGCCAAAGCCTCTCGGGCTTGGACCAAAATGAAGAGGTTGGAATGGTGAGCAGTTTGGAGCCTGCTCTAAGAAGGATGCTCCTGCCTGGTGCAGAATTCTTTAAGGACTGATTCTGTGGAAGCTGGAATCACTGGATTCCAGCTGGGATTCCCCAAACTGGATTTGGTTTGGGGAATAAAATCCTCGCTAGTTCAGACTCCCAGTGACCAATATCTGTACTCATTCATTTGCAGGGGAGCTGCCCTGCTGGGTGAAGGCTGTAGAGACATTGGCAGCAGCGGGAAAACACAGACAGAAGCCAGTCTTTTTTACTTTCCCATTCTCCTCTGGGCTCCGACTGGCAGAGCCCACTAGGAATCCGGCTGACAAATGGAGAGTGGTTTTGAAGTTGAAAGACAGTAGTTTAATAACAGACATACCCTAGCAGGGCCTTGGCCTATCCCCAATCTCCTAATTGAGTAGACAGTGAACGCCTTAAATAAAAGAGATAAATGGTATAATTTTAGGGCTCTAGGGGTGTCAAAACCCTCTAGTGGAATTTGAGATTCCCTGGGGGCTGAGACAAAGAACTTCTCAGGGATGCCCATGTTTATTTGGCTTTCAAACAAAGGAAGGGGATACTGAGGTTAGTGTCGGACAGAGCAAGACCTTGGGAGTCCTTTCAAAGACTTTTTCAAGCAGTTATTTTGCCAGTTAGGAGAACTGTCTCATCTTTAAGGTTGGCAGCTTTTTTCTCTGGAACAGGGAGTGTCAGCAGCCCAGGTCCTTGGCTGCCTCAGCTGTGGTTATCTTGACTTTAGAGCACCATGCATAATGCTCTTTTCCAACACAGCCTGAGGTCCCTGGGTTCAGCAGCTTAACCCTGTACAGCCCTGTCTCCAGTGACATCCCATTTTTACCTGTATTTTCCTTCTTGAAAAAAGTCACACAACATGTACTTTTTTCCTTTTGCTAATTCCTCTGAAGCTTCCCTGGTAAAGGCCTCCAGGTGGCCCAATTCTGTGCTGGTTTCACTGTGGCCCCACCACCAGCTTTTGTGGGCTCAGGTGCCTGTTTCTCTCACTTCTATTATATCCTGCAAATGCTGGAGTTCCTCAGCCATCTCCTCTCACATGGCCATTTACTTATTATGCCTGTCTCCTACCCCATCTCATCCTGTCTCAGAGTTTTTTTTTTTAAGAGAATAAAACAAAAGAGAGCAGAACAAAGCATATCAGAACAGAACAGCATAAGCAACACAGCAGTTCACAATAAGACAACCGGACATTAACAGTAGCTATCAAAATATCTCTTTCTCTGCTATAGTTGAGCATAGTTTCAAATACAATAATATCAAACATACCAAAATAGTATAAAACCATTCAAAAGAATGAAAGAATTACCGGACATTCTGAACCAAATAACAGAGAATGATCAATGGCTACTATAATATCTCATTTTCAATAAAAATATTTGTTTATACTGTCACATATATTAAAATCCCCATAAGACACAATATGATAGAACTGATGGTAATAGCAGAGTAGAAGCATGGTAGGACTTCTAAGCAAGATGATATTAAATCAGCAATGGCTGCCATAATGTTTTGTTTTCTGCAAAACAGCTGTTTATACCATCACGCATAATAAAGTAAAACAAAACAGATTAAAACCATTCCAACTGATGAATGAAAACATTGAAAGGCTTCAAAGCAATGAAATGGGAAATCATGATTACCATAAAATCTTATATACTCTTACCAACTCTCATCCTAGGGAGACTATACGGTATTTACACATGTGAGTTTGGTTTATTTCGCTTATGAGTATGGTCTCAAGTTGTGTCCATTTATTTATAAATATCTCAATGTGATCATTCTTTATAGTTGAGTAGTACTCCATTGTATAAAAATGCCACAACTTTTTTTTATCCATTCCTCAGTTGATGGGCACTTAGGTTGTTTCCAAGATCTGGCTATTACAAATTGTGCTGCTATAAACATGGGTGCACATATATCACTGTGGTATGATGTTTTCAGTTCTTCTGGGAATATTTCTAGAACTGGAATAGCTGGGTCAAATGGGACTTCCAAACCCAGTGTTTTGAGGAATCTCCAGACTGATCTCCACAGTGGTTGCACCAGTCTACACTCCCACCAACAGTGCACAAGAGTTCCTTTTCCCCCACAGCCTTTCCAGCATTTGTTGTTGGTAGTATTTTCTATCCTGGCCATTCTTCCTGGGGTGAGATGGAATCTCAGTGAGGTTTTAATTTGCATTTCTCTCATGACTAATGATGATGAACATTTTTTCATGTATTTATTTGCCATTCGTATTTCTTCATCTGAGAATGTGTATTCATTTCAGATGCTCATTTTTCCATTGGGTCTTTGAATTTTGAAGGTCTGATTTTTTAAAATTCTTTATAAGTTCTAGACAGAAGTCCTTTGTCTGATGGACAGTCCATTAAGATTTTTTTCCCAATTTGTGGGTTTTCTTTTCACTCTGCTGGAAATCTCTTTCAACATGCAGAAATTCTTTAATAAGATATGGTCCCAGTTATTGATTCTGGGAAGTATTTCCCGTGCGGTTTGATTCTTGTTCATGAATTCTCTACCTACCCCTATATCTTCGAGATTTTTACCTACTTTGTCTTCCAACAGATTTAGTGTTTCTGTTTTAATATTCAGATCTTTGATCCATTTAGATTTTAGTTTAGTACATGGTGATAGGCATGGGTATAGTTTTAGTCTTCTGCATAT
>PVJX010037847.1:0-16697 GCA_004027295.1 Dolichotis patagonum
TAGATCCCCAGCCCTTCTTTTTCTTTCTTTTTTTTTGAGACAAGGTTTCACTATGCAGTTCAGGCTGGCCTGCCTCAGCTTCCTAAGTGCTGGGATTACAGGCATGCACCACCATGCCTGGCCAAAGATTT
This sequence comes from Dolichotis patagonum, assembly GCA_004027295.1. Lineage (NCBI taxonomy): Eukaryota > Metazoa > Chordata > Mammalia > Rodentia > Caviidae > Dolichotis > Dolichotis patagonum. Next base: position 132 of record PVJX010037847.1, read on the forward strand.
TTGCTCTGTAACATTTAAAATTGGAGTCTCAAAAACTGTTCCTAACCATGACATGAATAGTATTCACATGCTTACCTGTAATGGCCGAAGCTTGAGACTCTTGTTCAGTCAGTATGGAATAACCCAGATAGCCCAAATACTCCAGGCATCTCTGAACATCTAAATACGTCGTGAGTCTAACAAACAGAAGAGTTTACAAGATGAAAAATTCCTAAGTGAACATTAATTCAGAAGAAACAAAGTCCAACAGCTCAAAAACTGTTACCCACCAGACCCAGATACTGTGTGTCACCCTGCTGGAATTTCCTGTGTCCAGCCATGGCCTTTCCTATGCTGCCATCCTGACAGTAGGAAAGGGCGTGGGGACAATGCAAGATAGAGACAAACCTCTCTGATCATTTCCCTTGCCAAAGAGAGCAAGGTCACATGGGTGCTCAGTGAGTGGCTGGCAAAATTTACAGTGGGATATTTTATATTATATGGTTTCCAAGTCAATATACAATGTCCTGTTTAGCTGAAGACTTAATGATAATTAAACAAATCTGAAAAGGTTTGCTAAAATCATAAAAATAACTGTAAAGTCCCAGAAATTAGATTTTAATGTAGTTGAAAAAAAACACTGATTCTAATGCTGAAAAGTTAGTTTCACCAATGCTCACATAACTGTGTCATTATACAAGACCAGAGGGCTTACCACCCTAGGCACAATGTCAAATAGTTTATAGCTAGGTTGCAGAGAACTCCTCATTAAGCCTTACTAAGACTTCATTAAAAAATAACGTGCTGGTCAGGGTGATAAATCCCTGTAATCTCAGCACTTAGGGCTGAGGCAGGAAGGTGGCTGTTAAGTTAGAAGCCCACGGAGGTAGCTACACAGTGAGACCCTGTCTCAAAACAACAACAAACACAGAAACAAAAAACAAAACAAAAAAACCCTCAAATAACACAGGCTAGGGACGCAGCTGTGGTAGAGCACTTGCCTAGCATGAGTAAGGCCCTGGGTTCAATCCCCAGCACTGTGCAAACAAACAAATACAGTAACAATCAATAATGCAGTAAGTCTTCAATGTCCAATAAAATACCCATCTGCCCACATGTTGAAGGAGTAAGAACTGTACAATAGCAATGACAGCCAATTGTCTTAACCAAACAAAAGTACTAAAATTTTGTCCCATTCCCAATACAAAGAAATTCCTCCTGATAAATTTATAGAACATTTATAGTTCATCTAGGCCTATTTAACAGTACTACAAATCCTGATTAGAAGCAGTTATAATCAAAGCATTTCTCAAGATCTGACGAACTTACAAAATGACACATTGTAATATGCCCTAACCTTAAACTAGTTGTGATTTTAGACAAACAGGTGAGAACTATACTTACGTCCACTGAGAAAGGAATCCCTGGTAGGTTATCCATCCTCTTTCATTTGTACAAACTGTGTTATTCACATCTGGCCCCCAAGGTATGTAAGGGAAAACTTTAAACAAATCTTTAAGCTCATCAGGAGACAAAGCGCAATCTCTATCCTGAAGTAACACACAGGCAAGCACACATAATGCTTAGATATCTAAAAACAATTCCCAAATACCAAAGCCCCTTCAGTAAAGCTATTCTTCTAAAAACTGTAAGAAATTTTGTATTTATGAAGAAAATTCCTCATCAATAAGAAACTATAAGTCTATCAGAATTATTTTTTTCATGAGAAAATAATAAAAATAATAATGGGAAAATGTTTTTATTAGTTTTAGAGTTACAAGCTTACCAAGTCATGTTTGTCAAAGGTGCTCTGAAGGAACAAATATGCATGATGATTTAATTCAGTAGTGCAATCAGGAGGTATTTTTAGCCTGTTAGTGAAAAAATTTAAGAATGAACCATTAATTAAATATTAAAATTTAACTTAAGAAATGAGTACAAAATTGCAACATCTATGAGATGACATCATTTACAAAAATACCTTCCCTACAGGCTAGGATGCAGAAGGAAACAGTCCCTGCACTCTGTCTTTAAGGAAGCCCATGCTGAACTGGGTGGGGAACCTATCGGCAAGAGGGAGAACTCTTCAATGGTACCCACTCAGACCTTGCCCGGGGGACTACAGCACTGCTCAGAGAAGTCATCACAATGCTTATTCCCAAGTGCCATGTGGATTTTTCCCAAATATCACAAGGGCAGGTTGAAAGAAAAATTCTACAAACAACACTGATTAAATGGTAATGGTTTTTTTCCTCCTACAAACAAATGTTAAGTCATAATTATGGGCTTTATATTAAGGCTAGTATTGTAATGTGAAAATGATGTGAAGAGATGTCATTTCTACCTGATTTGACCTTTTTTTGACCCACCTCAAACTCAATTCAATAAACATTAATCATGATCCCCGGTACCAAAATAAATAAATAAACATTAATGAAATGCACTGAGCTAGGTACTAGGGAGAAAAAATAAGATAGGCTTACTACTATTTAAAAAAGTTATTTCTAATCAACATACAATACTTGTACTTAGTCATGGGATCTATTATCATTTGATATTGTATATGTATGTAATATATAATGCTCAAGTCAGGGTAATTAGCATTTCAATTCCCTCAAATACTATCTTCAAGCTCTTTACAGTTTTGAAATGGACAATGAACTGTTAAGAGTACAGTCACCCTATTATGCTACAGAACATTAGAACTAATTCCCCTATAACTTAAGTCTGGTACACATTATTAAATGTCTTCCCTTCCTCTTCTGTCTCCTTGTTAGCCCTTCATGACCTCCATTCAACCCTTTCTTTGTGACCAACATTTTTAGCTTCCACAAGAGTAATGACACATGGTATTTGACTTTCTGTGCTTTCATCATATTTCACTGAAAATATGTCCTCCAGTTTATATCCACATTATTGCCAATGACAGTACTTCACCTTTTTAATGGCTGAGTAATAGTCCACAGAGTAACCAGAGTGACATTCCTGTATATACCACTTTTTTAAATCCACACATGCCTATAATGCCAGCACTCAAGAGGCTGCAGCAAGAGAAATACTATGAGTGAAACACTATGAGTTTGAGGTTAACCTGGGCTACATGGTGACTTTAAGGCCAGCCTGGACTACATGGCAAGACCCTATCTCAAAAAAGCAAAAAATTAAGTAAATAAATAAATCCCATTTATCCACAGATGGAAATCTTGGTTGATTCTATATAAACTATTATGACTAATACTGCAATACAAGTGGAAATGCAAGCCAGGATATAGCTCTGCGGCACAGTGCCTGCCTGGCAAACTTCAGGTCCTGAGTTCGATTTCTGATACCAAAAAAAAAAAAAAAAACTGCAGGTGTCTCTTGAAACAGGATTCCATTTCCTTTGGATATACAACCAGTAGTAGTGTGATTGCTGGATCATATGGTTACTCAATTTCCAGTTTTTAAGAGGTGCCTCCACAATTTCCACAATGGCATTCTCACCAGCAATACATAAGCATTTCCCTTTCTCTGCATCCTCACAAACAGTAAGCCTTTGTCACTGTTTATCTTTCTTTACAATAGCAGTCTCCCCACTTCTAGAGAGTCACATTCACTGTAGAGCACAAACAGATCTTAAAAATGAAGCCAGTGCTAAGTACAAAGGGAACACACCAGGGAAACCTCTGTGGGAGGAACCTCTCTGGCCCCGGGGCGGGAAGGGATCAACACCACAAAATGTCACAGTAACCAGGTAACCTCCTAAAGCTTGAGGGATTGGCATGGGGGAAGAAGGGAGAGAACGAAAACACAGGAAAAAGTACGAACTAGGAAACAACATGTGTTTGGTAGCCTGTATTTACTCCTAAAATGAAGGCTGAGGATAAGAAGAACTGACCATGAATGACTCACACACCATGGTAAGAAGCTTGGGTTTTACACTGTGTATCAAAGAGAAGTGACATTGGTTGGGGTGGCAAAAACCTGGCAGCACCGTGAAGGACAGAGGAGAGAGCTTAATAAGAAAGCAGAGAGACTCGAGTGGTGACTCTAGGAGCCAGGGATTTAGCTCAGCAGTGTAAGCGCCTGCCTGACAAGTGATGACTCGAGGGGGCTGCAATGCAGAAAATTAAAGGCACAGACTACAAGGGAACTGAAAGGGATGATTAGTGTAGGCCATGAAGCTCTAAACAATGGAATTTCCTGTATTATTTGAAAAAGCAATAAGCAAATTCCTAAAGAATGTATCCTTCCACCTAAATATCGCAGAAAATAACTCTGAAAAGGTCTAGCACAAATGTATTTGTTTTTTTGCGGGGGAGGGTATTTGAGACAGGGTCTCACTATGTAGTCCAGGCTGGCCTTCAACTCACAGCAATCCTGCTTCCACCTCCCTAAAGTATCAGGACTGAAGGTATGTGTCATTACATTTGGCCTCATTCAGAATGCATTTGTTTTAAAAAAAAAAAAAAAACCTGGCCCTGAATCAAGGCCAGCAGATTGCTATAGCTGCTGGTCTCAATGCTGGTCTCAAACAGGAGCCTAAAGAGAATTCTTTCTGTGGTCTGTTGGCCATTTCAGAACTTTAGCAATATAATGGTCAATTCATCAGAAAGAAATAGCGGCTGTTAGTGTGGCAGGCTTCAGCGACCCACAAGAGAGAGACCCTGGCCTCTCGGGACCTGCACCATGCGGTGACCTGGGGTGCCAGGAGAACAAGGAACTTCCTCCGTCTCTGGTGAGAGGCTGTGAGCCTGCCAGTACGCAGGGTGAGAATCAAACATCTCATGTCATCCCGTGTCCTGTCCCCCGTCCTGTTCCCCCCCTCCTCCCTTAGCAAGTGGGAGCCAGTGAACTGGGCAAGTGGGAGCCAGTGAACTGGGCATCTTGTGAAAGATTGGCTATGTTGTTTTGTAGGAACTCTCTGTATACAAAGATATGGACAACCATTTGGAAGAAAACAAGAGACAATATGACAGATAGTGAAGATCTCTGGTTGTCTAGAGATCTGTTGTTGTATGCTTTCTTATGTCCCGTTTTGTTCTGTTTTGTTAAATTTTACCCCCTTTAAAATAGAAAGTAAAAATGAACAACAACAACAACAAAAAAGCCTCAGGAAAGTAACTTGATCCAAGATTTAGTCCCTTAGACAGCCAAAACTCCAACTTAGAACTGATTAATGGACCAGGAATCTAATGAGAAAAAACTTCTTCCTTAATGATGGGGAAAGAGATAACACTGCACTGGGTCCCTCTGTAAACAATCTAAATAGCATTATCAAAGAACAGTAAGCAAAGAACTGTCAGTTATCTAGGAAAATACTTATTTTATCCTAAGCTAATACTGAGCTATAAAACTAAAGCTCTGGGGCCGGGGATATAGTTCAGTGGCACAACGCCTGCTTGGCAAGGACCAGGTCCTGAATTTGATTTCTGGTAATAAAATAAATAAGACATGTATCAACATCACATTGCCTCACTTGTGTGAGGAGCTGAAACAACGTATGTAAATATGTATATATACATATGAGTGCGTGTGTATATATGTATATAAAAACAATAGTTAAGATAGTCACACTACTGATTTCTGTGAGTTCACTGAAGAAAAGATCTGTGCTGATACTGTTTAGACAACTGAATGCAGATGTCTTATTATGCTCTGGGTGAATGATTTGAGGATGACAATATGCAATGTATGTACCACTGTTGCCCCCTGGGGGGAAATACAATAAAATAAAATAAAATAAAGCAAAACTAAAGATCTGATGAAAGCAAAAAAAAAAAAAGCTAACTGACATAAATCTCATCTTTTGACTCCAAAAGCCAGTTTACCTTGCATCTCTTTTTCTTCTTCTTCAGTAAAATGAATTTTTTTCTTTTTAAAGGTTCTGTTTTCTCTATGAGAAGAAAAGACTGAGCCACACTATAAATCAGTGGTTTTCTTTCTTTCTTTTTTTTTTAGGGTCTTTTTTTTGGTCTTTTTATTTACTATTTTCTTTTTTTGGTACCAGGAACCGAACTCAGGGCCTCACGTTTGCCAGGCAGGCGCTGCACCGCTGAGCTACATCCCCGGCCCAATCAATGGTTTTCAACTGTGGATGATTTTGTTTTCTAAGGGGACATATGGCAAGTTCTGGAGACATCTTTGGTTATCCAAACCAGAGGAGGTGTTACTGGCACCTAAGGATCTACTAAACATCATACAATGCACATAAGAGGCTCTGCAACAAAGAATTATCTAGTCTAAAATGTCAACAGTGCTGAGGCTTAGAAACTTGACTACAAACTTCTGCCTATAATTCTAAATTATTCATGAGGAGCTTGAAGCCTACCTACCAATATGCTAAACGTAACTTAAAAACACTTGGCTAGTGAAATCAATCAGAAAAACAAGGGTACATACATGGGGAATAAATATTCAGGTGTCAAATCTAGATCATCGTCATAACCAAATCGTCGAAGTACAGTCCAAGTAGTTTCGTGTCTTCCTCTCTGAATAAAAAGTGTGTGTAAAAAAAGAAAACCTGAAATAAAGCAAACAAGTAAACACAGTTGATGTGAAGGACCCTGAGTCACACAGCAGGAAGTATATTCTACAGAACAGCAAGAGCTGCGTTTGTGAAAACACATACACTAGCTTTCACCACAAAGACAAAAAAATCAACAGCGCTTCAGTGAAAAAAAAACTCATTTCAGTCATCTCTTGCAAAAAGCCAATTCAGCAAGAGAAGTACCAGAGGAAAGGGCCAAAATTACAGGGAATCACTGATGGTCACCAAGCTTTATGATGGAAACAAATGAAAATGTTTTCTAGACCGCTGATTTATAGGCAAAAATTCTCAGTTTCAACTTCATTTCTTATTTCACTGTAGCTGCCTGCAATATATTCAAGAGGAAATGTTCTACACTTGGTTAATCTAATGACTCACAGAATTCCCTAAAATAATTTCTGTTTGAAGGTTGTTTATTAGAAGAACGGAATTTAAAATAAATTTGCTTCTCACTTTCCCTCATATGGATCTTGGCATCCCTACGGTCCCACCAATTTCCCCACCTCTAATTTACATTGACAGTAAACTCTTAATTATTCAAGTCAGTAAATACTAACTTTTCCTTAAAATACAAATAATGCTACAAAGATCTTTACCTGCTGCCAAATGTCAAAAAACGTAAGTTCAAAAGGGCAGAAAGACAGCAGTCACTCACCTTTCAGTGTCAATCCGCTGTCTGCCACCCCATCACTGATGTGTTTTCTGACTACATTCTTGACATCTTCCAGGGCTTGCGGGGCTAAAGGAGTGTTGAAACAGATCCTCTAGCAAAAAGACAAATACAAATTTAAAAATAAACCACCCAAACCAAATCAAACAAAAATATAAAGTAATAATCTACAGGCAACATTAAATCAAACAAGTCACCACCAGAAGAAACAAATCATGAATTCCGATGGCCTCTACTTTGTATTATTTAAGTAAAAATTTAATTGCTTAGAAGAAATTTTTCAACTCCCCTCATCCCATTCCTAAAACACAAGGCTCTCTGTGTGGCTATGCCACACAAAACCAAGAAAGCAAAGTGATTCAGCGTTCGTGCTTCAATTCTTCCTGTACATACCCAGTGTATACTCTGAAATAAAACTATCAGAGCCCCCTTGATTCACAGGCATAAGAGTCTTTTAATACCCTAAAGCTTAAGTACCTTGATGTGAAATACACATTTAAATGAAAGAAATAAACCCTTATCAATACGTTGTTTAAAATAATAAATCTTTATAGTTTTTATTGGCAAGGAAAAACAGGTGCAAATCTCTGAAGCTAATGATAGCTACCTGAAAGAAGTTGAGTTCAGCATCATTGAGTGTGCCGTCATTATCTTGATCAGATATTTTAAATATACGAGTAAGGGCTTTTATACAGGCTGGCTTCATCTAGAAATCATTGAGAAAACAAATGATGGTTTTAATTAAAGTAGGACTTTCAAATATGATTTTCATTAGTAATACTGAGAATAATTCCAATTGTTTGAACATAGCATCTAATACAGCCAACAGGAAAAATGAATTAAAGCAAAGCCATTTTACACTTATCTTTTTAAGTAAACAAGACAATATTTACTGGAACTGATATCTGGAATGTTTAAACTCTCCCTTGACAACTATGAATCCTGTAAGTATGGGCAGAAAAGTAGCTGATCATTCGAAAAGATTCATTCTACTAGTCACATTAAGAAGAAATATTTTATTTCCTCAGATCCCATAAAGAATTTAAACTGGCCAGGTGTAGTGGCGTACTTCTGTAATCCCAGCACCCAAAAGGCAGGAGGATCACTGCAAGTTTGAGACCAGCCTGGGCTACAAAGTGAGCTCAATACCAACCTGAACTGCACAGCAAGACCCTGTCTCAAAAGACCCCCCCAGAGAGAGACAGACAGACAGACAGACAGAGAGAGAGAGAGAGAGAGAGAGAGAGAGAGAGAGAGAATTTGAACTGATCTATAAAATTACTAAAGGCTTTTTCTCCTCATAGCAGATTTCTGGTAAGAGAATGGAACTTGACATTTTGATCTGTTCCTTGTATTTGCACTGGGATATAAAATATGCTTATTCATAAATAGGCAGCAAAATATCCCTGGTTGACAAGTGTAAAAATCTTTGTGTGGTGATGCACACCTATAATCCCAGCACTAAGAAAGCTGAGACAGGAGGACTGCCATGAGTTCAAGACTAACTGGACTAAATAGTGAGTTCAAGGCCAGGCTGAACTACAAACAAACAAACAAAACAAACAAACAAAAAGTGTAAAAAGGCCGGGGATTTAGCTCAGTGGCTTAAGTACCTGCCTGGCAAGTGTTAGTTCGTGAGTTCGATCCCCGGTACCAAAAAAAAAAAAAAAAGTGTAAAAAACTTTCATTTATGTATTACATAATTATTTAGTTTAAAAAATCCTGCCTTTTGATAGTCTATAAAGCTTTTATAAACAATGCTGTTGAGGATATATTTTGATAGCTTCTTAATTACTTTAGGTTATATAAAGGATAGAATATATCTATTTCCCAACATGATTCTATAAGAGTATAAGATAATCACTGTCAACAATTTTGAGAATGAAAAAACTTTCAGTGGCTGAGGCTGTAGCTCAGTGGAAAAGTGTTTTTAATAAGCATGTGTAAAGTCTTAGGTTTGACACCTAATACTACACAATCAAAAAAAAAAAAAAAGAAAGAAAGAAATTCAAAAGACTTTTAGGAGGAACCTTAAAGTTTAAACTTGAAGTGTATCTCCCATAGATATCTTAAGCAGACAGATGAGATGGTAAAGTGAGAAAATATATAATTAGTAACTTAGAATTTCAGCTATATAACTACCCAAAGCAAAACAGTAATGACAGCTTTGATCATCCTGTCAAACTGAAATGCCAAAAAGAAATGCTTCAAAAAACAGGAAAGGAATTCCAGATGTGGTGGTGCACACCTGTGATCCCAGCACTCAGGAGGCTGAGGCAAGCCAGCCTGGGCTACACAGTGAGTTCAAGGCCAGCCTAAATTACAGAGTGAGACCCTGTCGCAAAAAAAAGCAAACAAAAAGAATCAGAAAAAAATAGGAAAGGTAATCAAAGTTTTATTTTGTTTTAAGTGAGTCTCTAGGAGAGCAAATTTTTTTTCTTTTTGCTTTTTTTCCTGGTACTGGGGATCAAACTCATGACCTTGCACTTGCCAAGCAAGTACTTACGCCACTGAGCTAAATCCCTGGCTCTAGGAGTGCAATTTAACAGAGTGGGAAAAAAACTGTAAGATATAAAGAGATGAAAAAGACAACAGAAAGGTAAGTCAACCATTTAAAGGATTGGCTAAGGCTACCTGTGAAAAAGCACTAAGTTTCACCCAGTTATCTCCCTTGTAGGTATCTCCCTTCTAGGTATCTAGGTTTCCAAGAGTTAAGTCATAATATTACAGGGTAACATGCACATCCATGCTTATAGGAGCACAATTTATAATAGCTAGATCTTACAAACATCACATATGTCCAGCAGCAGACCAATGGATAAGGAAAATGCGTCATTTATACCCAATGGAGTACCACACTGATACAAAAAAAGATAAACCTGAAGCATTCATAGGCAAATGGATGCAGTTGAGAACATGTTAAATGAAGTAAGTCACACACAAGCTTGAGTATCATATGGTTTCTCTTACACAAAAAATATATATTCAAATAAAAAAGCAGAAGAGAGATAAATAGGAAGTAGGGAAGGGCTAGGGATTTAGCTCAGCAGCACACCAACGCCTGCCCAGCAAGCACAAGGTCATGAGTTTGATTCCTGGTACCAAAAAAAGTAAGTAGGAAGAAGTTCAAATACTTCCCCAAATTATGTACTTCATTATTTTAAAAATATTTTCACATATATGCAAATTAATTTCTTTTATACTACTAGTTTATCTTAGTTCACTGAAAAAAGTTTTATGTTATTAGCTATTTCTTTTTTCACAAGAATCTTTTTGCACCCTTGGCCATGTATGTTGCTTGCAGTCTACTTTGTGGATACTTTGTAGTTTCCTTTAAAGGTAACAATACACAATGTATTAACTACTGTTATTCTTATTTCATTATGAAATTTTGTCTTTTTTTTGTAAAATAAAAAAACAGAAGAGTGCTAAGTGGTTTATGCAACATCAACAATCATGGGTCACTTATTTTTTTCAATAAGTAAATGGTAATACATTATTTCTATACATGTGATTATCACATTAAACACTCAGGATTAATAAAGATTACATTAGTAAATTTGATTGTCTTTTTAAAATCTGTTATATAATAATCTAAATTTCCCAAAAGTATAATGGCTACAATGATATACACAACTAAACTAAAAATAACTTTGTTATTTTGTGAAAGTGGTTTTTCCTCACATATTAAAAGGCTATATTAAAAAACAATTTAAGGAGGTTGGAGATGTACCTCAGCAGCACAAGTGCCTGTCTGGCAAATGCAAGGTCCTGAGTTTGATTCCCAGTACCAAATAATAGTAATAATAATAATAACAATAACTTAAGAAGAAAAACACAGTAATGCATTGTCATCAAACCTTGAGATGCATTAGAAGCTAAAGTGCTCTAAGGTGTTGGGTCAGTGTGATTTTTAAAGTATTAACCATTTTAAAATATAAACCAAAAATGACTATTAAAAAGTATTAAGTGTTCTACCCCTATAAAACTGTAAACAATTTCTACAGTAATAAAATTTTTGTACATGAGTTAGCTAAAGCCTTACCTAGTAAGCGTTACTATTACCTAACAGTCACATCTTTTTCACTATTAGGTAAGCTACGAGCAACACAGGCCACAGAGCTCATCATAGCTGAAATTACAGCTTGGGCTTTCATTTTGAATGTGATTTTTTTTGATGACTCTACCTCAAATCTGTGTTAACAGCTTATTATTGTTATCTGAATAAAAGATTCTGGTATAAGGATAGAAGACACAGTGCTGGGAGTATAGCTTAGTGGTATGGCACCAAGCACATGGTTATGAGTTCCAATTCCTGATTAAAAAAAAAAAGAACAGATGACACTTGTACGTGCATAAAACAAGGTATAACCTAAAAGTAAAAATTTTACTTATCAGTCAAGTTCATCTAAGAAATGAGTAACAGATGGTGGTAGATGCTTTGTTCTTGTGGGACTAGGGGAAAGGCCAGGGGATTAGCAGATTAGCAGAACTAATAATAGGCCTGAAACAAAGTAGCAAGAACTAACAAGAAGAGCACACTAACAAGAATTTAATGTACTGTGAAGCTAAATTTTTAGAGGTAAATCTCTACAGTACAAAAGTATTATCCAAATTTCCTTGATAATAAAGCACCTGGTGGAATCAGAATGGAATGAGTTTGTAACAAGTACACTTAGTGACTCTCATGAGGCAAATTTGGAAATTTTTTTTTTTTTTTTTTTTTGGTACTGAGGATCGAACTCACAAGCTTGCGCTTGCCAAGCAGGCCCTTACACTGCTGAGCTCAATCCCCAGCCCAGGAATATGGCCATACTACCTAAACATGCCCAAGCTTATCTAACAGTAAATTACCTGTGCCTGGTACCAACCACCTATAATACCAGATACTTAGGAGGCTGACACAGGCAATGTAGCAAGATCCCGTCTCAAAATAAGATTTTAAAAAGGGCTGAGGACATAGCTGAGTAGTACAGCACCTAGGGTTGGATTCTCAGTACTACAAAGAGGGCTGGAGCAGGGCAAAGGATCTGAATAAAATATGGTATGCACTTTTCCAAAGAAGATACATAAAGGATCAATAAACACATGAAAAAATTCACGGCATCATTAGCCATCAGGGTACTGCAAATCAAAATCACTGTATCACACACACACTTTTTTCTTTTCTTTTTGAGACAGGGCTTCACTATGCAGTTCAGGCTGACCTTGAACTCACTGTGTAGCCCAGGCTGACCTCAAGCTCACAGTGATCCTCTTGCCTCAGCCGGGGGAGTGCTGGGATTACAGGTATATGCCACCATGCCCAGCGGGAATCTTCATACATTACTAGTAAAAATGCAGGGCTGGGGATTTAGCTCAGTGGCATAAGTGCCTGCCTGGCTAGTGCAAGGCTGTGAGTTTGATCCCTGGTACCCCCCCGAAAAAAAGTAAAATGGCTGTGCCACTGTGGAAGACAATTTAATGGTTCCTTGATAAGTTAAGCGTATAGTTACCATGTGATTCAATAATTCCACTCATAAATATAAAGTCAAAAGAACTGAAAATAAATGTTTCAACAAAACGTTATAGGTGAACATTCACATTTGCTGGAAGGGAAACTACTCAAATGTTTACCAACAGATAAAGGGATAGAAAAGGTTTGATACATCTATACAATGAGATATCTTCTGACACTAAAAAGAAATAAAACTGAGGTATGTCACACCATAGATGAACCTTGAAAACATTATGCTAAGCAAAAGAAGCCACAAATAAGAGGTCACATACTGCATAATTCCATTATTATGAAATGTCTGGAAGAAACAAAACCTTAAAGATGGAAAGTAGATCAGTGCTTGGTGAGGAGCTAGGGTAGAAGATTTGGGGACTAACTGGGAGAGTTTCTTTCAGGGGTGATGAAATGTTGTTGAATTAAACAGTGATTATATAACTTTGTGAATTTACTAAAAAAATAAACAACAAACCCAAAACACCAAACTGCATACTTCGAAGGGGTACATTTCATGGGTATATGAGTCTATCTAAAAAAATATAGTCACTTTTTTTAAGTCTAGGGCAAAATACTCTTAGATTTTAAATATCAAATTTAATACATGTTGTACACACATCCATAAACTACACAAGGGCTAGGGGTGCAGCTCAGTGATAAAGTATATGCCTAGCATGTCCAAGGTCCTGGGTTTAATTAAGCCTCAGCACCAACAAATGAAACAAAACAACTATTCAAGTTTTCTGATTGAGTGTTTTTAACTTTGTAGATTCTGCAGCAAAGTAAATCATTAGTTAAATATTTGGATTTTTGGTTGATGCCAATTCTTCTGTTTGCTTTAATACTACTTTCTGAAATAATATTTAACCTGGAAAGCATCCTGTGTATTTCATGTGAATTTCACAGAAGAAAAGTGCTTAGAAAATGTAACAATTTCTTAAGCAATAAAATTCAATTTGGGGGGATTAATCTTCATGAAACATACATAAGAGCTACTAAAAGCCACCACCTTCTAGTTGCCCCTCCTCATTCCAGTCCCTAGAAACAGCCTGAAGAGTACCTCCTTGTCTTCCGGGCAGTACAGGGGCCCTGTAGGATGAAGTACAGCTTTCTGTGCATAGTAAAAGAGCTCTGATATGTTCTTCAGGTTTTTTGCTGAACACTGAAAGAAAAAAAAAAAGTTTAAAAGTTTATATACTCTAAAGCCAATTTAACAATTTTTTTTATTGGTACTGGGGATATCAAACTGACAACCTCACACTTGCCAGGCAGGCGTTCACACCGCTGAGCTAAATCCCTGGCCAATTTTTAAAATTTTTAACTATTAACATTCAGTAACAATAACATTCCTTGAAAAAACTGAAAAAAGCAATTATCATTGTGGACCTCATAATATGAATGCTTACAAAGAGCTTAGAGGACAACTCGAAGTTCCGTGTTTTCTTACTCATATCACTTCAAAAAGAACAGAAAATTAATTGCAATCTATATCATCACCCTCCTATTCAGAACCTCAATTTAGTGAGAATTCATGAATAATAAATTTCCAAATCAAATGAGTCATACCTCCACACAGGTTTCTATTTCTGTATACTGATTCATAATTGGAAGGATGGTCTCCATACTACTATATTCCACCAGATCAGATTTGTTCCCAACCAGTATCAAAGGCAGCCTGAAATAAATAGGACACATTGTAATAAGGAAAGACATCAGATCTATAGTTTAATTTACATTCTAACTGAAATGCTTTTATTTAATCTCACCATAGAATCTGAGTGTGTTGCTTATTAGACATACTCAGATTCTAACTATTAAGGGTACAAGACAAAGACTGTCTTTCCTCATTCTAACAGAGAAAAACAAAAGTGAATAACAAATCAATAAACAATTTCCAACTCAGCATTATGAAGGAACTGAAAAGGGCATATGGGATAGAATTAGGAGAGGAAATAAATTATGAAGAGTGATATAGAGAAGTTCTCTGAGGTGGCATTTGAGCTAAGGAGTAAAGGACAAGACAGAATTAGCCACATGAAGAGCAGGGAAGAGCTAACTGGGAAAAAGGGACAGGGTAGACGTAGGGTCCAGGTAAAAAGAATCAGTTGGTGGGGCCAAACCATGGGAAAACTCAGCGTGGAAAGAACTCAGCAGGGGGAAAGAAGTGTAAAATGGGTCTGGAAAAAGGATCAAAGGCCAGACACAAGGATTAAAGCTAGTGTAAATGCTATGGATTTTAATGTCAGTGGTCATAAGCAGAGGTACCACATGATCTGATTCACTTGTTTTGTTTGTTTGACAAGGTCTTGCTAGATAGTTCAGGCTGCACTTGAACTCACAGTGAACCTCCTGCCTCAGCCTCCTAAGAGCTGTGATGACATGTGCCATCCATGTATTTATTTTTTGATTCGTATTTCTTAAATGCCACAATTTGTTACCTTGTAGAGATACATATTAAAATTGCACATATTACATGGTGTGACCTCAATGGGAGAGGTAGTAGTTGAAACAAGACTAGCCATGAGTTAACTGTTGAAGTTGATATACTATTCGCTGTTGTTACGTGTTTGTTTTTTTTTTTTGGAGATAGGTTTTCGATAGTTCTGGCCTTGAGTTCACTCTGTAGCCCAGGCTGGTCTCAAATTCATGGCAATCCTCTTGCCTCAGTCTCCCAAAGTGCTGAGATTATAGGCATGTGCAACCATGCCCAGTTTAAAAAGATTTTTCACCAGGAGTGATGGTCCCACCCTGTAACCCCAGCACTCAGGAGGCTGAGGCAGGAGGATCGCTGTAAGTTTGAGGCTGGCCTGCACTACACACTAAGACTCTGTCTCAAAAAAAAAAACAAAGGAAAACAGAGAAAGATTTTTCTAATGTGATGGCTTGGATTAGAGCTGCAACAGTGAAGATGAAGAAGAAATACTCAGATGAGAGATCTACTTGAGGACTAAACTGATTGGAATATCTGAAAGATTAAACAGAGTCTGTTTGTTTGTTTTTTTTTTTTTTTGGTACCAGGGATTGAACTCATGACCTTGAGTGCTTATCAAGTAAGCACTTAAGCCACTGAGCTAAATCCCCAGCCCTAAACACAGTCTGAAGGAAAGGCAAGAACCAAAAAACCATGCATGTTGGCTAGACAAAGTGTACAGATCGCCAAAGAGAGAGAAGACTGAAGGCTTCTGCTGTTTCTTGGTGGCAGTGGGGCAGGGAGGTAATGAAGAATTTTTTTTTTTTTTTTGGTGCTGGGGATCGAACTCATGACATCGCATTAGCCAAGCAGGCACTTATACCACTGAGCTAAATCCCCAGCCCCAGAAATTTTTTTTTTTTAATTTTTAATTTTTTGGTACCGGGGATCAAACTCACGACCTCACGCTTGCCTGGCAGGTGCTTACGCTGCTGAGCTAAATCCCCAGCTCCAAGAATTTTGTTTTAAATAACTGAAACCTGAGAAGCTTGTGAGAAATGAAATGGGTCTCAAAGTGGAGAATTCTAAAGGTTGGCTTAGAGAGAGAATGTGGCAACTAACTGGACACTGGGTTGCAACAGAAACACTTGCAGCACCGAGTTTGACGAGGTAGAGTGACCACTGTGCTTTAAAGGACTGACCTACTGTAGGGGCCATGTGTAGACTTCCCATTGAGCCAGAAAATTTCCAGAACCATAGTGGTTTTTAACAAAGGTGTTTATCAGACTACCTCATGGAGCTTTAAAAAAAAAAAAAAAAAAAAAACACGTTTCCAAACCCTATTTAAAAATTACTGATTCTGAAATTCTAGGGTGAGATGAAAGCATATTTTTGAAAGTGTCCCAGGTAACAATAACAAAGAACCACTGTGTCAAAAAAAAAAAAAAAAAAAAAAAAAAAAAAAAAAAAAAAAAAAAAAAAAAAAA
>PVJX010037848.1:0-16676 GCA_004027295.1 Dolichotis patagonum
TTTTTTTTTTTTTTTTTTTTTTTTTTTTTTTTGGTACCGGGGATCGAACTCACGACCTTTCGCTTGCCAGGCAGGCGTTTAAGCCACTGAGCTAAATCCCCGATACATTGCTTTCTTGTGATCCGCTTTACTCTGTTTTGTTGTGTTTAATTCTACCCTTTTGATATAATTGCATATATACTTGCATGGGTAAGATGGATGACCATTTTGCTGTTTTTGTCAGATTGTGGAGCAGAACTGTTAACAGTCTCACTGTTTGAATGTCTACTTTACATGTTTTAACTTTGTAAACTAAACAACTATTTCCAAGAAGTCAGTATGTAATTTGTCAAGCAATAATTTCTTAGGTCTTTTTTGTTGTTATTCTTTTCCTTTTTTCCTTGGAATACTGTATTGTTTCTACCCTTTATTCTGTTTTGTTTTGTTTTTTTCTCTTTAAATAAAATTATTTTTAAAAAAAGCAAGCAAGTGGATAGACCTTGCAGGGAGGCAAAATCCCTTTTGTTAGGTATAATACTTTCTCCTTAATTCTTCCATGTAAGTCACATACTCTACATTCAGAGTTATTGATGCCTTTATTCTTGGCACCCTGGTCCTACAAAGCTGCTTCTCAGCCCACCTCCGAGATACAGTGGTTCCCGGGACAGCAGCCAGTATTCCAAGAGGCAGCAACATTTGAAGGGCAGACCAACACATGTGGGAGCCTCTGAAGACTGCTACGGGTACGTGCTAGACAGTTGTGAGAACATGGGCCCTCAGAGCAAAGATTCAAAATCTTTATTTGTGAATTCTACGTACAATTGTCAGGAAAAAGTCATCACCTACAAATATTAGGGTAGCCTAGTGGTAGCAACCTAGCCTGGTAGACACAAAGCTCAAGTTCAATATCCAGCATTACAAAAATACAAAAAAAAAATTAAAGTATCTCTACTGATTTCATCTTGATTCTTCTCCAAATGAAGACAATCTTCAGCAAGGGGAAACTGATTTATGTTGGTTGTGGGAAGCTAAAAATACATTGCTTGGTGCTAACTTCCACCTAAAAGTTTACTGTTATTACATGATGCACCCTAGCAACATTCTCTCATTTGTATTATTTTAGGAGATTGTAAAGGTAAGCACTAGCCTGCACTTTATGGATTGCCATTTATCCTGTACCCTATTTAATTAACCAGACCAGTTCATTAGGGTTCATTTAGAGACTTATGATATCTCATGATAAAAACTCTAACTCATTACTGTGTTTCCTGAAAGTCTAAAATTACCATATGTTTGTGGTCTTGCCAGTTTCACATTCTGCTGACGTGCTCTGGTCTTGAATGGGTTTAGTTGGCCTTCTGGTTGCTTCATAAAATTCTATTATCTTTCTTCCAAATAATATTTTTCAAAACTATATGAAAGAGCTAATGAGGAACTTTAGGGGGAGAATCAGTGGAACATCAGGAAATTTAACTTGATTCTGTTTTCTTTGTCCCTTTTTAGGGTCCTTCTCTCAGTTCTCCACCATGCTACAGAGAATGATCTGCTGGGTGTGTCACCAACAAATGAAATGCAAATAGAGATGAGTAACGTGAGAGAAAAAGTCTTAAAGTAAAACAAAGTTAGTAGAAAGCAAAGGTTACAACAGGAAGGTATTTTCCAAAGAAAAGTACTTTCAAACAACAAGGGAAGTCGCTCTCCTGAAGCTCCAGAGTCTAGTACCTCACAAGGGGCCTCGGTTTCCTCTGCTGGTAAACAGACGCCCACTTGGTGGCCACACATGGGCACCCTTCTGGATCATTCTCTCCTCTGTTGTTAAAGACTCAGGGCAGTGGAATGAAGGCTGTGCTCCCAGGTCAAGTCATACTCGGGAATCCCTGCTCAGAAAGGAAAGGCAAATCCTGTCTTTATGTTGGTTCCTAGGGCTGTTGTAACAAATGACCGCAAACTTGGTGGCTTAAAATAACAGACATATTATATTCTCTCCCAGTTGTGGGGCCAAAAATCTGAAACCAATGTATCTGTCGGGTTGGTTCCTCCTGGGGGTCCAGCAGGAGCTCTGTCCCTCCCTTCCTCTTTTCTCTGGTGACTGCTCGCCATCCCTCAGT
Source organism: Dolichotis patagonum (assembly GCA_004027295.1). NCBI lineage: Eukaryota > Metazoa > Chordata > Mammalia > Rodentia > Caviidae > Dolichotis > Dolichotis patagonum. The sequence continues at coordinate 2,088 of PVJX010037848.1, forward strand.
GTTTCTTGGCTTGTAACGGCCTAAATCCAGTCTCTGTCCTCATGTGGCCTTCTCCCTAGTGTCAATGTGTACATTTCCCCCTTCAGTCTTTTCTAAGAACATCACTTGATACCAAATTCATGTCATTGGCTTTAGGGCCTATTTCAACCAAAGATGACCTCAGCTGAGGTTCTTTCCTTAACTACCTCTGCAAACGACTTGAAGTAAGGTCATTTTCACAGGTACCAGAACATGTCTTTTTGGGAGACACAGTTGTATCGTCGATAGCAGATTATGTTTGACTGAAAACAAAATCTGATAGAGGCTTTCGCATGGGAGAGCTGGTGGGACTGCCCTACCTATATTTAACATAATCCCTCCCCCTCAGACACATCCCCCCAAGATGCACTCGTCAAAGAAGTGCCCCCCTTACCAGCTGGGCTCTATTTTGTGCTTCAAGTGAAGCCATACAGGCTTGATGTGGTGGTGCACGCCTGTAATCCCAGCACTCAGGAAGCTGAGGTAGGAGGATCGCCACAAGTTTGACGGCAGCCTGGAATACACAGTGGATTCAAGGCCACCCTGAGCTACACTGCGATTCCCTGTCTCAAAAAATGACAAAAACAAAGAGAAGCCATATGTGCCATCCCTGCTCTCAAGAGTGTGTGCGTAGGAAATTGTGTGTCACCTGAAACATTTAAAAGTAGGTCAGAATAAGGCATGGCTGGAATTTGGGTCTGAGTCGGCCACTTATCTATGCCTCAAGCGTATACAAGTGGATTGTGTTCCTGGCACAGGACAGCGTATTCCAGGAAGTGGCCAATGGGAAACCACCAAGGTCTCTGGCGCAAAACACAAGAGTTTGCCTGAAGTGACTGTTTCAGCCAGAGAGGAACAGGGTAAGTTCAGCCCGGGTCACAATTCAGACTAAGAACGACTGACTCCGCCAAAGGGAGGAAAAAGGCCAGGAGTTTGCTCCTGCTGTGTTCCCCAAAAGAGATGCCAAGCCCATAGGAGGTGTTCAGTGAGTAGAGTGAGTAAGTGATTGTGCATAGGTACTCACAGGGAAAGAGAAGGGGCCTACAATCTTTATTCTCCACACGGGCCTCCATGCTGAATATTCCAGAACCATCTAGAAACATTCTAGGTTGTCTCTAATGCCAGTTTCTTCTATAGGGGATAATCTAATGGAGTTGCACATGCAATGCATATGAAGAGGCTTTCTCCATAAACATGAAGTTCACAGTGTGACTTGTCCAGTTCTAGCAAATCCTGTCTTCTGTGTAAGAGTTGGAGACCTCTGTTTATTTGTTTTTTTGTTTTGTTTTTGTTTTTGTTTTGCTTGCACCACTGGAAATTGGCCTTTACAAGGCCTTCACACTGAGTTATATCCCGGTCCTTTGTATTTTATTTTTTTGAGACAGGCTCTTGCTGTGTATTCCAGGCTGGTTTTGAGTTCGCTGTGTAGCTCAGGCTGGCCTCAAACTTGCTATGATCTTCCTGCCTCAACCTCCTCAGTGCTGGGATTGCAGTGTGCACCACCATACCCAGTCTGTTGTATTGTTTACTTAGAGGCAGAGCCTCGCTAAATTACTCAGATAGGGTTTGAATGTGTGGTCCTTTTACCTCGGCCTCCCAGAGTCCTGGGATTAGAAGCCCGTGCCACTAGGTCTACTTTCTTTTTGAAAGTGTTGGAAAGTGTTCAGGGAAACTGCACCATTTTTAGATAGGAGATGATATCACTTCCCCACTTGTTTGGGGGCCCAAAATCTTGCTCTATTCTTGGTCTACACCTCACTGTTCTTTCAAACCTATTGTCCTTTTTTGCACGTAGCCTAGCAGGACCCAGAGTGGGGGACAGTTTGAAAAAGGATGTTAGTGTCTCCTGCTTTCTGGCCCACCTCCTGGCGCCACCTCATCAACTCGTGGGCGAGTCCTTATGCTGTGTTTCTTTCCTGGAGGTTTTCAGGCCCTGCTGCCTGACTCTTCCTAGTTGGCTTCTTCGTGTGTGCAGAGGAAGGAGTTGGACAGGGTTCCCAGACGCAGTCTGGCCTCACACTGCAATGTCATATTTCAGCGTCTGGACTAGAGATCACCGATTGGTGCACCACAGGCTGCTCTCAGGTTGCAAATATTTTGTCCACATAATTGGTTTTTATTTAAAAAGTTAATTTCCAGCACTTTAAAAGTTGAAGACTTCATATAAAAATCTGATATCAGCTGGGCATGGTGGCACACGCCTGTGATCCCACACTCAAGACGCTGAGGCAGGAGAGTCACTGTGAATTCAAGGCTAGCCTGGGCTACATAGGAAATTCAAGAGCAGCCTGAACTGCATAGAAAGACCCTGTCTCAAAACAAGAAAACAACAAAACAACAACAAAAAACCAACTAAATGTCTGGAAACTTGGAAAAAGTGCCCCACATTTGTGCAGGGCTCCTGTCTGTGTCGCTCAGTCTGTGCCCGCATTCCTGTGGCCTGTTCGCTGCCTAAGAAAGACTAGGAACAGACCCATGTGTCTCCAGGAACTTATAAAACACCACACTCCATATCAGCGGGAAGAGAGGTATTCAATTAATGACGCTTATCAGCTGGCTGTCCGTCCACCTTGAACAGCACGAACTGTGGTCCCAAAATTTTGTTCTTGTTTTTTTGAGACGCGATCTCCCTACGTGGTTCATGCAGGTCTTGGACTTACTGTGTAGCCCAGGCTGGCCTCCAACTTGTGATCTCCTACTTTAGCCTCCTGAGTGCTGAGATTACAGGTATGTGCACCACTATGTCTGGCTTCTAAACTTCATTTTTTATTTTTGAGACAGGCTCTCAATATGTAGTTCAGGCTAGCCTGGACTCGCTATGTAGACCAGGTTGGCCTCGGACTTGCAATAATCCTCCTGCCTCAGCCTCCTGAGTGCTGGGATTACAGGCATGTACCACACCACATTGCTAAACAGTTGTTTTTTTTTTTTTGGTACCGGGGATCGAACTCATGACCTTGCACTTGCCAGGCAGGTGCTTAAGCCACTGAGCTAAATCCCCAGCCCCCAAACAGTTTTTTAAAAAGAAAAAAATGTAAAAATGTTGGGGAAAGTAGACCTTTATGATCTTGGAATGGAGAAAGCCTTCCTAAACAATGTATAAAATTTAGAAACCATGCAAGATTGACACACTTGATTACATAAAAATAATCTATGGAATAATACTATTTTTATTTTATTTTTTAAATAATACTATTTTTAAAGATAAAATAACAGATTGAGAGAAAATCTTTGCAATAGCCAAAACAAATGTAAGATACTGATTTTTCCCCCCAGGGCTTGTGGTCAAATCCAGAGCCTTGCACAATCTAGTAAGCACTCTACCCCTGGGGTAGGTAGATCCCTAGCCCCAAGATGGTTAATTTTAAAAGGAGTACCTATCAGTTAATAATGAAAAGGGACATCTGGGCAGGCTGACCCATGCTTATAATCTCAGCACTTGAGAGGCTGAGGCAAGAGGGTCACTGCAAATTCAACACCAGCCTGGGCTACATAGTGAGTTGAAGACCTGCCTGATCTACATAACAAGACTGTAAAAAAAAAAAAAAAAAACAAGAGGAGACTAACCACAGAAGAAAAATAAATGCCAATTATGCTAACATGCCCACACGCAGCTGTGGTGTAATAGAAGAGCACTGAACTTATAATTAGATCATGACTGTCCGATAAAACAGATCTGGTTATTTGAGGTTAAAAAAATTGCTATAAAAAATTGCCGTCATGGGTGTAGGAGGAAAGAAAATGCCAGTAGCCCTGTCCTATTATTTTCACAGCTGCTCTTTTTGTGTTTTGTTTTGCTTCTGGCGCTGAGATTGAACCCAGGACCTTCACATTAATCTACATCCCCAGCCAATTTTACTTATTTATTTTTTGAAACAAGGTCTTGCCCATGCTGGGCCGAGGCTTTCAGTCCTCCTGCCTCAGCCTCCTGAGTTCTGGGATTACAGGTGTGCCTCCGTCTCTAGCTATATTAATTTTCTAAGACTGGCACAGAGCGCCTCACTTTAGATGGCCAGCAAATAGAGAGCTACCGTCTTGCAGCTGTGGAGGCTGGAAATCTACAAGCAAGGAATAAATACGATTTTCCTTCTGAGGGCTATGAGGGACAGAGTTCCTTGCCTCTTCCCTGGCTTTTGGTAGTGTCAGATGCTCCTTGGATTGTAAATGGAATTCTTCTGTGTCTTTACATCATATTCCTTAGGGGTGTCTCTGTCTAAATACCTTGTTTTCTTTCTTTCTTTTTTTTTTTTTTTGTGAGACAGGGTGTCTTTACGCAGTTCAGCTGGCCTTGAACTCACTATGTAGCCCAAGCTGGCCTCGAACTCACGGTGATCCTCCTACCTCAGCCTCTGAGTGCTGGCATGTCAGGGGACCACACCTGACCAAACCTTGTTTTCATAGGGATATCCATTAATGACCCAGCTGAATGTCCATCTTAATGACCTCATCATGACTTGATCATCTACAAAGACCCTGCTTCCAGATAAGGTCTCTGTCACAGGACCAAGGGGTTAGGACGTCAGCATCTTTTGGAGGACCACAACTCACCTGACACAGCAACCAATCAGAATGAGTGTTTTGATAATTTTTATAAGGCATGACAACAATTCGTAAATTGTAAGAGATTTTAAAAACCTCTGTTCAAATGATACTTGTAAAAATTTTAGCAGAAAACAGGATGAATTGGTATCAGTTACAAACATACAAATCTCCATTTTGCACAAGAGACATAAGCTGATATTCTTGGACAATGTTTTTGTGTGTGTGTTTTTTTTTCTCTAATCGGTACCAGGGATCAAACTCATGACTGCACACTTGCTAGGCAGGCACTTATGCTGCTGAGCTAAATCCCTAGCCCATAAACTGATATTCTTGCAAAAGCTTTTCTTTTCTTTCTCTCTCTTTTTTTTTCCCCTGTCTGTTTGAGGCAGGGTCTCACTATGCAGTTCAGGCTACCCTTGAGCTCACATTGTAGCCCAGGCTGGTCTCAAACTTGCAAGGATCCCCTGCCTCAGTCTCCTGAGTGCTAGGATTACAGGAGTGCACCACCACACCCGGCTTAATGAAACCTTTTCATTTAATACCTGTCCAACCGGATTATTTGACTTGGTTTTATAATGCAGTGGTGTCTCTCCCTCCAAATGTTACCCTATCTGTCTGAGACGTAATTATGAAGATTTTCATTTTTAGTTAGCGCTGAAAGAGAAAGTGCAAGGGAGACACCTTAACACTTTCCTTCCAAGTTATTTTGCATGGTTTTTGGTGTAACAAAAGCATGGTATGCCAAAGTCAGGTTCAAGGGCCGCATGAGTCAGTCACGCAGGTGCCGTTACCTTGATCATTTTAGATCTTGTGGCTTTGGGTTGTGGTTTTTCCTGTTTATTTGTTTGCTTTTGCAGTGCTGGGATTTATATCTAGGACTTCACAAATACTAGGCAAGTGCTCTAACACTAAGCCACACCAGCAGCTCTGTTTATTTATTCTCGTGGCAGGGCCTTGTGGAGTAGCCTGGCTGGCCTCAAACTTGATAGGCCCCTGCCTCAGTTTCCTGATTGCTGGGATTACAGGTGGGTGCCACTTTGCCCAGCAGTTTGTAAAATTTTAAAGATAAAAAATTTTGCTCATTAGTGTCAGATGCTCCTTGGATTTAGCTCAGGGGCATAAGTACCCGTCTTGCAAGCACATGGGCATGAGTTCAATCCCTGGTACCAAAAAATTTTAAAAAATACATTTAAAAAAATAAAATAATAAAACAAAACAAAACAAAAAAAAGCGCTGGGGATTTAGCTCAGTGGCTCAAGCTCTTGCCTGGTAAGTGTGAGGTTATGAGTTTGATCCCTGGTACCAAAAAACCCAAAAAAACACATTTTTGTCATCCCAGCACTTGGGAGGCTGAGGCAGGAGGATCATTACAAGTTTAAGACCAGCCTGTGCTACAAAGTGAGCCCAAGGCCAGCAAAACACTGTTTCAAAAAAAAAAAATTATAAAGGTCTTTCTGTTGGTTTCGTGAAAGTGTTAGCAAAATTGATTTGAAACCTTAGGTAGTTTCAAATAAGAAAGCGTCTGGCAAGTGCAAGGTCCTGAGTTCAATCCTCCGTACCAAAAAACAAAACAAAACAAAACACACAAATAAAGAGTAAGAGGACTCCCAGACTCTCAAGCAAAAAGTTATCAGGCAGCCAGGTGTGGCGGTGCATACCTGTGATCCCAGGATTTCGGAGGCTGAGAAAGGAGGGTCGCCGTGAGCTCAAGGCCAGCCTGAGCTACACGGTGAGTCCGAGCTGCAAAGTGAGACCCTGCCTCAAAAGGACAAAAAAAAAAAAAAAAAAAAAAGTTATCTGACAGCAGAATAAATATTCCCTGGAACCTTCTGAATTTGGTTCAGAATTCCCTCCCTTTGAGTTTATTTCACTGTTTCTTTTTTAGTTCCTTGTCCTTTTTATTTTTGTTATCTAGATGCTAATCTTTGTTTGCCCAGCTTCTGACATTTTACCCTAGAGTTAATTACTCCAGATGGTCGGCTCTTCTGTGTTTTCCAAGCAAACACAGTGGACAGGAAATGTGAGCTTCCTGAGAAAAGCATTTTCTGTTTTAATGTGAGGCTTTGCCTTTAGAAGTTTATCTTATACCTACTTTTCTTGGTTATGATGGGTTTATGATGGTTAGGAGGTTGGATCAAATTAGATTTTCCCTTTTCCATTTAAAATTTGCTTTTGTTGTTACTGGGTTTTGTTTTGTTTTGCTTCCTTTTGTAAAATCTTATTTTCATTTGAATACATCTCTCTGTAGACTGGATACTTTCTCAGAACCGCTTCTCCGCACCAGGCCATTGGCCTCGGATTTCTTTTCACTTGTAGGCACTTACTTCCCCTGGAACCACAAGGTGAGTACTTAGCACAGGATGCATCTTCCTTCCCTCTGGCTTTTGCACCAATGAATTACTCTTAATTTTGGTGAATCATCCAATGACCACTTTCGCCTCTGTCCTCCTCAGTCCACTCCAGCACTGACAGCACTGTTCTTTGAGGGACATCGCCTCTCTCTAGCTCTCTTTCTCCTCATCCAGTGACAGGGGTTCTGGGAAAGGGTCGCCTTAAATGCAGGGACCACTAGAATCTTGCTCAACATGTAACCTGGGCCATCTGGAATAACATAATTGCCCCAAGTCCTGATGCCATCTCGTTGTTCTGTATGGGGCTTGGAGAACCAACCCAGACACCTGCAAAATGCTACCCTTCCCTCTTTCCAGAAGCAGGTGCCACTGTTTGAAGAAGGAACCCCGGAAACCCATCTTCAACTTGGACTTTTCCTCCTCCAGCTCTTTCTTACCTGCTCCCTTCTCTTGCCTTTAATTTATCCATTCAACATTTATAAGGACCGACCATGTGCCAGGCTTGTCTGATCTTTGGAGGTACCAACAAATAAAGAGATGCTAAGTGTAGAAACGTGAGCACAAAACCAAGACTTCTAAATCTGTAACGCCGTGTGCTTGTTGAGTCCCCACCGAGGCCACCAAATCTGAATTTGTATGGCTGGTTTGCAGTTCTCTGACGAACATTCTTCTCAGAGTACTGGACTCTGTTCTGAGTTCTCCGCATAGTGGGCTTCTTGCAGGGAAGATAACACGGACAGGCTCCCCGGAGGAGACGCTGGCAGTAATCAGCACTAAAGGCCCAAGTGTAGGGATGGCCACCGAAGCCCTTAACACGATATGATGGGGACCACTACGGAACGACTCCGAGCTGCATTTAACATGAAGCGACTGGGCAGGGAAATGCACCCCGGCAAGCACCAGGTCCTGAGTTCGATTTCTGTTATCAAAATAATTAATCAGTTGGGTTTCTATATTCACTTATGAGTCTGTCCCAGGCCAAGGCTGCTTGCTCAAAGAGCAGCGATTGTGTGCAGTAAGTGCGGCTCCCGTACCAACAGCCACAGTTAGGGGCTGTATGGGTCTGTGACATTGTGACGCCTTGGAGGACAAGATAAAGCCCAGTGGGGGACACCTGCATCAGTTTGGCTCCTGCTGCGAATGTCAGCCTTAGACATAGCACAGTTCTCTCTCTCTTTTTTCCCCACTGAGATCTTACGGGTATATGTTAGATCTACATAATGATCACATTCCTCACAGAGGCTTTGTACCTGTTCATGTTACAGCTGTTTTCTTTTTTCCCATTCCCCTACCTTCCTTACCCCTCGGCCCCTCCCCATTTACAAAATTTTGTTTGCATTTTTTTTTTTTTACTTTTCTCCTCTTTACTTTTCTCCGCCCCACTCCCTTCTTCCCGGCCCCAGTTGAACATTTGCTTCCCATTTCACAATACCTGTTATACATTTTGGTCCTTGTTTACACTTTCCATCTCTCCCACCACAGAAACAATGTGATATTTCCACGTGAGTCTAGTTTATTTCACTGAGCGCTCTCCAGGAGTACCCATAGCTAGAAATAAGACCGTTCTCTTTCGTTTTTTAATTTTTTTTCTTGTACCACTGTGTAGCAATTTCTGGGTTTGGCTGTGGGGGAGGGGAAGTGCTGGGGATCAAACCCAGGGCCTTATGCATGCAAGAACCCTGCTACTGAGCCACATCCCCAACCCAAGACAGTGCTCTTAACTGACGAAATTTACCACTAAACGTCCCACACTCCTGCTCAGGTTCCCACCTTTACCTCAATATGCCTTTCCTTTGTTAGAAAGCCAGTGCTTCTGCCAAACACACGTCACTGCATCTTATTATGAAGAAACAAGAAGTAAATCCAGATGGAGCGGCCTGTACAAAATAGCTGGTCTCTAGTTTTTGAAAAGTCAGTTTATGAAAGGCGAGATGGAGAAGCTGAGACAGGTGTAGTAGCCCATGCCTGCAATTCCAGAACTCAAGAGGCTGAGGCAGGAGGATTGCCATGAGTTCAAGACCAGCCTGGGCTACATAGTAAGGCCCTGTTTCAAAAAAACTAAAAAAAAAAAAAAAAAGACAGAGAAGAGGTTTCGACTAAAGCAGAACAAAGAAACACAGCACATGCGAATGCATTGTGTAATGAGAGATCTTCTGTTGTTATAATGAGCATCGTTGGGACTGAATATTGTCTGATGACTACAGTATTGTATCAAAGATTACATTCTTGTATTGACATTAATTTCCCAATCTTGAGAATTTTACTGGAGTGATAGGATCACATTTTTAGGAAATAGATGTTGAAATGTTTTAGGGTAAAAGAGCATTGTGTCTGAAAGTTATTCTCAAATGGTACTGAGAAAAATTATGTGTAGAGAGAGGGAGAAGGAGATATAAAGCAAGAACAGTGAAATTTAACCCCTTAGGAATCTGGGTGAAACGTACACATGAATTCCTTGTATTATCCATGCAGTTTATAGTTCTGTCAGTCTGACATTATGTCCCAAATAAAGTTAAGAAGTGAACAGTAGGGTCTGGCCAAACACGAGGGGATGTGTTTGAACATGGGAATACACAGTAGCTTGCAGGCTGCGCTCTGGCCTACAGCAGCACAGGATTCGTGCGTGAGTAAGTCTGTACTGAAACCCTGGCACCTCCCACGTGGCAGATCCAGAATGATGACTCATGACTGGCTGTAAGATTTCAGCTCATTTGGGTAAGTATCTAAGAGCATGAGTTTGGGTCATGCAGTACGAGTATGTTTAATTTTGTAAGAATTTGTCACACTGTGTTCTACAGAGGTGGTACCATTTTGCATTGCCACCAGCGACAAATGGGAGTTCCTGTTATTCCATACCCTTCCTGGCCTTCGGGGTTATCAGTGTTTTGGATTTTAACTATTCCAGTAAGTGTAGTGGTAGCTCATTGTTTTAACTTAAACTCTCTCAGGACATTTGAACATCTTTTTTTTTTTTTTTTTTGGTACTGGGGATCGAACTCACAACCTCACGCTTGCCAGGCAGGCGCTTAAGCCACTGAGCTAAATCCCCGGCCCGTGAACATCTTTTCATATGACTATTTCCCACCTCTGTATCATCTTTGATCAGGTATCTACTCAGGTCTTCTGAGGTTTTTTGTTTGTTTTTTGTTTCTTCCTCAGTACTGAGGATAAAACCAAGGGACTCACATGTACTAGGCAAGTATTCTACCACTGAGTTACATCTCCAGCCCTCCGCTGAGCATTTTTAACTTGCATCATTCATTTTCTTACTGCTATGCTTTAAGAGTTTTTTTGCATTTTGGGTAACAGTCCTCTATCAGATGGATGTTTTGCAAGTGTTTTCTCCCAGTGGGTATCTGGTCTTCCCATTCTTTGAGGCACTTGGTTTTTAGTCACCTTTATATTCTCTGTCTCTGCACTGGACAGCTAATTCTATCTAGCTAGAGCCAGATAATATGGATTTCAACTAACATCCCTCAGGGGTTAAAAAGAAAGAGGAATCCAGGCATGGTGGTGCACAGCTGTCATCCCAGCACTCCAGAGGCTGAGGCAGGAGAATCACTGTGAGTTCTGATTTCTTGGGGTCTCCACTGCAGTTCTGGTTGCACTGTCCTGGCTCCACCCACTGCCCTGTCAAGCACACAGTGCTCAGCCTTCCAGGCCTTCTGAAATCTAACAGGCAGACTCTGTCAAGCCACCGCTCTTGCGTGCTGCACGCCCATCAAGTCAGCACAACACAGATGGTGCCAAGCTCTGCCACCAGCACCAGCAGTAGCCAGGCCTTTTTGCATCAGGGCTGGAGAGGCCTTAGCATGCCCTGCTGGATAAGTGTTGTGAACTGAGTCCCAGGGAGCCCTTCTGGAGCACAGTACCCCAAAGCTTTCTTCTCAAACAGAAGCTTTAAAACCTTGCACCCTTGAGCCTGTGGTGGGTCTTTCAAATTCCACACATGCCCTCAAGCCATTTTTCCTATTATCCTAATCCAAAGTACTTACTTTTTTCTTTTTCTTTTTTTCTTTGTTCTTTTCTTCTTCTTTTTTTTTTGTACCAGGAATTGAACTCAGGACCTTGTGCTTGCCAGGCAGGCACTTGTGCCACTGAGTTATATGCCAGGCACCTTACCTTTTTCAAAGTGCTAACCTTTTCGGCAACAAAGCTCTCTTTGTCTCCATCTTTGCAGGTACTTTCTTTCTGGTAAAAATGAAAACTTTTAAAAAGGGCTTTCACTCCTGTGTCTCACAGGACATCTAGCTAAAAGCAGCCAGTTGTACCCACGCCACAGGCTGAACATCGGACAGTCTTGAAATTTTCTCTGCCAATTAATTAGTCTCCCATCTTTAACCTCAGTCTCCCACAAAGTCTTAGGATATGAGCAAAATATAGATAAATTTTCTTCCAGACTGTAACACACAGGGCTTGGAACAAGGAATCCAATTTCCAATGGATTTCTTGTTTCCTACTGAAACCTCCTGAGCCTGGCCTTTCCATCTGCCTTTTTATCAACATTCTGATCTTCTGAATGCTAACAGAATCTCCCTTCAAGTTTAGCTTACAACATTCTAGAGTTTCTCTAGCCAGCATCTCCAAACTTTTCCAAACTCCTCCTTTGAACCGGTTCCGAAGGCTTCCAAACCACACAGCCAGGTAGCATTACAGAAATAACTTAGTACCAAAATCTGTCTTACCCAGCACCTGCAATTTAAAGGAGGCGAGGCTTTATTTTGATTTTCCAAGATAAAGGTTTCAGGCCATAGTTGGCTTCAGTTCATAGTTTGCTGGCTCCAAGCCAGAAAGGGAATGGGGAAGGAACCCCAGAAAGCTGCTCATCTCATGGTAGACAGAGAGCCCACAATTTCTAGAACAGCCTGGAAAACTTGGAGCCTTAGCAAGATCCTGTCTTTAAAAAAAAAAAAAAAAAAAATATATATATATATATATATATATATATATATATATATATATTAAAAGGCTGGATACGTAGCTCAGACAAAGGCCCTGGGTTCAATCACTACTACTGCAATAATTAACTAAAATTTTAAAATTCTCTTCTTTACCCATTAGTACTATATAGTTCCACTTTATATATATATATTTTTATGTGTTTAACTATCCACAATTTGTCTGTACAGAATCATAGTTTGCTGATACCATGTCTCTATCTAGAGGAATATATGTGACAAATATCAATCATGGGTGCCCTCCTGGTAGGCCAGCCTCTTTAGGCAAGATGTCCAAATCCATTTTTTTTTCACTATGGAGTTCAGGCTGGCCTTGAACTCACTTTGTAGCCCTGGTTGGCCTCAAACTCACAGCAGTCCTCTTTCTTCAGCCTCTGGAGTGCCGGGATTAGAGGTGAGCACCACCACACCCAGCAAAATGTCCAAATCCTGATTGGTACTACACTGCCCAAACTGGGTATTGTGTGCCTTAATGAAACTGAGTTTATAACCTAAATGTACATCTTGTCTGTTGATGGTAAGACCTTACCCTGATACTGCTCTTTCTTGTCATGTTTCATTCCTGCTCTTGTAGGGTGCGAGTGCGGGAGCCTTGAGTGGAGGGCTACAGTGGCCACAGGGAAGCAGACTGTGGATGCTGGTGGCAGTGGTAATGGCATAGGTATCCCGGGCCCAGGGCTCTGTGAGCTCTCAGTCACCTGAGCTGGACACAAAGGGCATGGCTGCGCTGACTACCTGTGAAGTACAGCCGCACTTCCTACCGTGTTACCATTGTCTAACTACCTCTCACCTAGGGCCATACTGCTTTTGATTTCTTCCTGGTGAATAAGCCAACAAGTTCCAAAGTGGTATCTTTCTCCTATTCAACTATATATACTTCCTCCTGCCCTCTAAGATGTTGGGGTAAGGGTAACAAAGTGTAGAAGTTTAGCTCTCCAGAAGTGTTTGGCGGTGTATGCTTAGCTATGGTAAAAACTGGGCAGGTTTAGGAGCAAAGGGTACCAAAATGTTCCTAGCTAGAAATAAACTTGTTTTTCCACTCCTCTTCCTCCAGTTTGGCCCAACAACTACCAGAATGATAAAGAAGAGATGGACAGTTTATTCCACATCACCCAAGGTGTAAGGTAGAAACAAGGAAGAGGTGTGCAAAAATGGCCCCAAATCCTCCTTTTCTCATTTCTCACAATGGCGAGCTCCAGCCTGTTCAAAGGTTGTGGGTGAGGATGGGGAGAGAGATTTAGATGAATGGACAGCACTTGATGGTAAAGATCCTTCTGCTTAGGATCCGGGTAGATGAAGGTCTGAGGTAGAGCGCTGACTCTCACTGAGCTGGAACTGATGCCCGGGACATACTGCCAAAGCCACTAGGCAGCGGACTGCAGATGTAGCTGGAGTAGCAAAGGACCCCTGGGAAAAGATAAGGGGCGGGTGAGGGGAAACTGGAGCACGTGACGGAGCTCGACAAGCAGGATGAGGCCAAAGAGAATATAAATCCTCAAGAACCTGACCCTTCTCTCCACACCTGCTCTGCCCTGGCCCACCCCGTCCCGGCCTTGCCCCAGGCTCTCCTGGCTACTCACCACATATGACGTAGAGGAGAAATACCAAGCAGCCGATGAAATAGCTCCAGCCGATAGGAATGGATATATTCTTCTTCAGCTCAAAGGTCCAGAGGTTAATAGCAAACAATAGGAGAGTGAAGAAAACAAAGGTGGCTGCGACAGGAAGTGGGGAAGTCCTCTGCTCATCCAGGAATCCCACAGGGGCTCTATTTGGTCTGCTGAGCTAAACCACCAACCCCAACTCCCATGACCGCAGTCAGTGCTCTGTCTCCTGGCAATCAGCCTCTCCATTCTACTTCTCCAGCGACCAGGAGATGATGCCATTCAGCTTCTTCTCCTAAAACCTCAAAGCCCTTCTACCACCCCTAAAGAAAAGGGGGAACACACGGCTAAGAAAACTAAGGACTTTTCAGAGCCAGGGCAGGGGGTACCTTCACAGCTCAAGATGATCCCAATCAGGCGGTAAGAGCGCAGTTTCTTCAGTCGGGGCAGATAACACAGGTGCGACCAGATGGTGAGCACAAGGCCCAACTCCAGGGCCAGGCAAAAGCCAACCTTGGCCACCCAAAACATGAGCTGATTTGTCCACATCTTAGAACTATCTGGAGACAGTGACAAGACAGCATGAGTTCAAGATCCACAGAAGGCGGACGTAATCAAATGCGCAAATGTGAGAAGATGTTCAGGCTCACTTATAAGCAAAGAAATGCACATTTGAGATAACAAAATAATGCTTTCACTTACTAAGTAGGTCAAGGGTCATGATATGCACGTTGTGTGGTAATTTCAACCATACTAGAACGAACGCCTCAATAGAAAATGTGGGCAGCCGGGCATGGTGGTACACACGCGTAATCTCAGCACCCAGAAGGCTGAGGTGGGAGTGTAACTGTGAGTTTGAGGTGAGCCTAGGCCACAGAAACGAGTTCAAGGCCAGCCTAAACTACATCATGAGACCCTGCCTCAAAAACAAAAGCAGAAGCAAAACAAAAAAGAAAACATGGACGGAGGGTTTGAACTGCAATTATCAAAAGAAGAACTACAAATACATTGGAGCCTTGACTTACAAAATCAGTTTGTGTACAAGGCTGGTTGTAACTCCCGTTGGTTGTAAATAAGACTATTTTTCCCATAAGAAATAATGAAAAAACCCATAAT
>PVJX010037849.1:0-16270 GCA_004027295.1 Dolichotis patagonum
GTTCAGAAAGCCCTGGAATTCTTTCACTCTATGCATGGCTTTATACTATTGTGTTATGTTTGATATTATTGTATTTGAAACTATGCTCAACTATAGCAGAGTAAGTGATAGGGTGTTAGCTACTGTTGATGTCCAGTTGTCTTAATGTAAAGTACTGTGTTGCCTATGTTGTCCTGTTCTGATCTGCTCTGTACTGCCCCCTTTTGTTTTATTCTCTTTCAAATTAAAAAAGAAAAAGAAATGACAGGGTTAAAAATTATCAGTGTTTGCTAAAATAATTGATGGGAGTATGATGAAAATTTAGGTACAATGTCTATACTATGTAAAAGTATCCACCTACAAATTACAGACTAATTGTAAATGGAATAATGATTTATGATAGAAAAATCCTAGTAGACATCACCTGGCCAGGTGACCAAATGTCGTAATCTTAACATTCAAACAACATACCATTGTTTGCTTGCATTCTTAGGATGTAGGCATAATGGAAACCAGGAGTAAAGCCCAGAAAATGCCAATTGGCATTTTGCAAAATAGCAGACATGTTCTCTTAGGAAGTGTGAAGCCTGATCCAGAAAGACAAAGAAAGAAAAAGTGAGGAATTTTATCAGATTAATGAGTACTAACTTGGCAGGATAAATAAATTTGGTATATAATTTACATTAGTTATTGTATTAAGAAAAAGCCTAAATAGCATGCAATATTGGGTCATTTGGCAAAATTGTATATAAACTGTGGATTAGAAAAATGTAATAATGTTAAAGATGTTGAATTTTATAGATATTTACTTCTAAAGATATGATGTGTCCAACTAACACTCAAATGTTTCAGAAAAACCAGTGTTGACATTTGTATGTGACTCCAAATATTTATACATGGATAGATATGTGTGTCTGCATACTTGCGTTTGAGAGTGAGCATCACATGTCAAAAGCAGCAAACCTTACTATTTGTTAAATTCTGGGTGAAAATATCAGGCAAAGTGTGTAGTCTTCTTTGCAAATATTCTGTAAACTTAAACCACATAAAATTACAAATAAAATATTTTTCAGAGAAATAGAAGAGAAAACACACCCAAATATAAATTTGTGCTTATACTGGGACTGTAGACAATTTTTTACTTGTTTCCTTTTGCCTTATTCTTGCCACACTTATTAAAAGTAGACTACTAGTTAAAGTGAGAAAAGAGGTGGACAGAGGGTCATAGTCTCCTTTCTTAGCTTTGTATTGTCATACCTTCAGCGCGATGCCTATAGTAAAGACATAGCATGGCTATATATATATATATATATATATATATATAATTATAATATATTGTGTTTCTCTCCCTCTCTCTGACTCATATGAGAGAGAGAGAGAGGGAGAGAAACACAATATATTATAATTAATATATACTTGTATATATGAGTTAAATATGTATCTATAATATATAATATGTATATATTGTCATATTATGCTTATATATTATAGGTATATAATAACTATATTTTATCATACAGGAAATTAATATAATATAGACATATGCTATATCTAGAGATATTTCTACATAAGTAAATTTTTCTTCCTTATCTTTGATTTATGCCATTTGGCTAAAACTAGGAAGAAATATTTTGGTAACTTACATGAGGTATGGATTACAACTTCATGGGGGTTTTTTTTTTTTTTGAGAATATAAAATCTTTAATTTATTTTAGAAGTGACAAGCCAAGGACAGGTAATGTCGTGCAATGACAGTGATTTTAGAGGCAAGCCCTACTTGACCTGGGGCAGGCTGTTTCTCCTGTCAGTTTGGCCCTGGATATATACTTTTTTCCCCACTAAAATAAAACAAACTTTTTCCCTGTGCTGTCACATTTCAAGGTAAATACACAACTGTCCTCCTTAACCTCGCCAAGAAATTTAGTGACAAGTCACAGTGGTAAACAGATATTTATACTTACTGCTTACCTATTGGGATCTTCTGAGGAAAATGTTGGACACAAAGGTTCCCCTATAATTCTTAAATACCAACTTTCCTTTCCTGTTTTTGATCTGTGACTTTTAAACGGCTGCTAATTAGGATTTCCTTAAAATATCTTTGGCTGAATTTCTCCCAGAACATGTTTGGAATTTGGCAAATATTGACAAACCTTTTAGAGATATTTAGGAAATGCCCACAAAATGGAGAAAACATCATTTCTTTACTGCTGTTTTTGATAAAGCAATTATTTTCATGATAATTTAGTGGCTTTGATCTAAAAGTCTTAGCTCATGCTGGGCCAGAATTACCAGAATTACCAAAAAAAAAAAAAATCAAGAATCAACTTTTCATTCAAAAAATCTGCAGTTGAGTTCTTTGATACCAAAAACATAAGTAGTGATGCTGAGGCCATTCCTGGCTTCAGAATTAATTCTCTTGGACAAAAGTGCTTCTGACTTCAGAAAAAAAAATTGTTGAGTTTAAAATTTGACACTTCTGGTGTCACTAATAAACTGATGGAAGCCTATTTACCAGGGTAGTGGTGGTTAATATTTATAAAATAACTGACATTTTCTAGATTAATCTTACCCAATCTTTGTTTAATGTCAGAAGTTGTCAGGGAGTAAAATTCCCTGTCACACTTCTAATAAGTGTGACAAGGATAAGGCATTACAACAGATAAGTTGAAGAACGTGTGTGTGCATGTGTGTGTGTGTGTGTGTGCGTGTGTGTGTGTCTAGTGTATGTGGGTATACAAGAACAGAGCAAGAAAGTAATTGGAAATGACATATTTCAAAACTTTAGCCTGGATAACTATGAAAGTAACATCTATGCTTTCTAAAAACCATGGAATCCATTTCAGAAGTTGCAGGTAATAGCTTCAATGTCTCTAAAACAGGAAGCTTAGAGATATAGAAGTCTTAGATATTGATATGAGTAAGAGAAAAGAAAATGTGACTCATCACAGGGACCAAAGCCAATAATCTACTCCTTAGATTAACTGCAATATTATTTTATTCTTTCAAGGTTTCTTTGGTGTCTCTTCAGATGTAGGTAAGGACTGTGATGATCAGATCACAAAAATAGAGTCTATTCAAATGTCACTAATGTGTCTTGGCCTCTAGGCCAAGGAAAGTTGAAATGATCCTGGCCAGTAATGAATATACTTTAAATGCTTAATGACAATTTTTTTCTGGCACATAGGAGGTTACATTACTGTACTAACATCCCATTACAAGAATTACACCAGAAAAATAACAGTGTTTATATTTTAAGTCTCTATATATAGTGCTCATATTTGGTCACTATCGTCATGATCCCTTGGAAGCATAGTCTTTTACTATTTTACTGTTGTCTACATCACTTTCTTGAGTTGAGATAAAATATCTGACATGGTTTAAAAGAAGAGAGGTTTATTTGGCTCATAATTTTAGTGGGTTCAATCTATGTTCAACTGGTGCTAACCCTGGGCAGACAAAAGCTACTGGCATCATAATAATGAGGAAATAGATGATGAGAAAGAAAGGAGAATGCAGAGACCAGAAAACACCCTCTGGGTCAGACTCCAGTGACAGATCCTCCAACAAAGCCCCACCTCCAAACTGCTCATTCAGCCACCAAACTCATCACTGAATGGTCCACTGTGAGTGTGGCACCCCTACTGTCCACTCACCTCTAAACACATAAAACTCGGGGGGGGGCATTTTATATCTAAACCATAACAATCAAATGGTATCTATTTAAATTAATTTTAAAAAGAAATGTGGCAAATCTTGACTTTTTCTGTGGTCTGTATCATCTCACTTCATTAGATGAAATAATGGCCCTGCAAAAGTGTTCACATCTCAGTCTAAACACTATGAAAATACATTACCTTGAGCTGCAAAAGGGACACTGATGTGATCAAGATTGAAGACCTAGGGGTGACAACAGCATTCTGTATTATTTGTGAGTCTGCACAAGTAGAGAATTTTTTTCTGGCTGTGTTCAGAAAGTCAGGGAAATGAAAGTGTAAGGACTGTACAGCTGCCTTTGCTGGCATGGGGGGCTGGAAGGAGAGGGCTATAAACCAAAAGAATGGGGGAAGTGGGGAGAAGCTGGAAAAAAACAAAGAAACAAATGTTGAGCATAATCTGCAGAAAGGAGCTCAGCTTTGCTGACATCTTGATATTGACCCAGTGATAACCACAGATAATTATAAATTTATTTAGTTTGTGCTGCAAGTTACTACATCAGTAATAAACTAAGCCATATAATTCCCATAATAATCTCATTTCACATACATTAGATTTTCTGTTTCACAGATATAAAAATATGAGATAAAGGGCCATTTTATATGACTTTCTAAAGGTCACATAAGAAGCCAGCTGAAAGTTGAGTTTTAATGCATAGGACTTTGATATTCTGTAGACTTTACAGAACGAGAGGTTTCTCAAGTATGATGTAAAAGAATCATTCCATTCTTCAGTAAGTGTATTAATTAAATAAACTAATAAAGTATAAAACCCATGTGTAAATATAAAAGAAAGCTGTCCTATTTTCCATGATCAAAATAATGAAAATACTGATTGGGAGAAAAATTTAGTCACTGCCTTATCTGAAATAGTTAATGCTCATGATGGAAGAGAATATTTTGATGTACTCACTGGATTTTTTAATTTAAGAATGGAGAAAAAGATGGACATAGTAAAAAGTGCAGCAACTAAAACAGTAGTGCTGGACAGAATGTGGAGGAGTCAGAAATTTTATATTTTGCTGATGAGAATCTAAAATGATACAATGCTTTAGAAAACTGAAGTCTTCATCAAAGTGAAACAGAATTATCACGAAACTCAGCATTTCTATTCTAGTTATATATTGAAGAGAATTGAAACCATACATCTATACAAATATTCACTGTAGCATTATTCATAATAGCAAAAGGTGGAGTCAACCAAAATTTTCATCAAATTATGACTAGACAAAATGTTATATATCCACACAAAGGACTCTGATTAAGAATAAAAGGAAACAAAGTGCTAATTCAATGTGGATGAACATTTAAATGATTATCTTACCTCAAAAAAGACACAAAATGTTATAGATTCTTGATTCCACTTACATAAAATGTTCTATATTAGCAAATATGCAAAGATAAGACTATCAGTAGCTGCAAAGGTTTAGTAGGAGTTAACTGCTAATTGGTATGGGGTTTCTTTATGGCATATTGAAAACTCTTCAAAATAAGACACTGGTGATAGTTTTATAAAAATGTGAATACATTTTTAAATTCTCGTAAAAATTTTAATCTATGATATACAAATTATATCTCAATTAAGAAAATAATAGGAAGGATACCTTGGAAAACCAAACACAAAAATATAAGCCCAGGGAATTTAACATTGTATAAACAGTGTTAATGTTATGGGCACATGGGGGCCAGGGATTTAGCTCAGTGGCTTAAGCGCCTGCCTGGCAAGCGTGAGGTCATGAGTTCGATCCTGGGTACCAAAAAAAAAAAAAATGTTATGGGCACATTACCCTGTGATGTGAACAGAGTAGTATCATGTCCGTGTTTGTCATCATGTCGCTAATGATATAATAAAGGTTTCACTCAATTAAATTTAGACATTACAATGCCAATAATGTTTTTAAAAATATATTTATGCTTTATAAATATCAAGAAAAATTAAAGATTAAGGATAAATTAAGTTACCATAAATCTATAAATTCAAATGCAGTCACATTTAAACTTAATACTTTGTTCTTGTCTGAAATGTTCTTGCCTTGAATATTCTATTGATTTGCTGTCTCAGAACTTATTTGCATGCTATTTTAAGTTTTCATTTTCTTAAGTATTGCTGTTTATCCTAGAAAATCTGCATTCACTATATCACATGAAAATTTAATTTAGACATATGTTTTATAATAAAAGATGCAGACTGGCATTATACCTAGTGAGATTTGTTCTACTTGCTTATGTAACAATAGCTCTATTGACTATACTCATTCATTGTTAATTAGATTCTTTGCAAAGGCTATTGGCAGCATTTTTATAATATTTTTAGCAAATAAAATTATGAAATATAAAAAAAACACAGGAGACTCTGTGTCTCTCATATTTCCAAAACCATTACTCCAATACTTAAGTATAAAATTCTTCTATTTTGAGACTGTAGGTATTTTCCTTAAAAACAAAAGGAAAGCTTGCCAACATACTAAGTGCAATGACCATCAGCAAGACCAACCACAGGAGGGATTCCCGTAAGATGTACAACACAGTCCAGGCCACGAAATGTATCAACAAGGTTTCTAGAGAATATGTTTGGGGAAAAATCACTTTTCTTCCATAGAACATTTGAACATTGTATTGAAGAGGCTTGAGGGCTTCAAATATAATCCTCATTAATGTCCTTCTTGTATTTAATAATTGCAAAATTATCTGTACATTCAGATTTTCCCACAAGCAATGGTTTGTTATTTAATTTTGCATTTTAAGTCACTAATTATATGTCATAATTTCTTGTTTTTCATAGCCCCAAACCATGTATTACAGGTTCATTATTTTACAGCAGAATGTATTTTTAGAAGCTACAGTAGATGCCTTCTGTTCTAGGTAGAAAGCAATAAGAATAATGCACCAGCCTAGAACTTTAATTCTTAGTGCAGTTGTGTGCCTGACTTTTAAGTATTTCAAGACCGCTTGAATTCAATTTTGAAAGGAAATTATCCAGATGAGATAGTGGGTCTGTGAAGAGCATTCTTAAAATTATTTTTAGGCCTGAATCATAGATATCATTTGAGTATATGGTGGTATGGAGGGCAATTTTCCTTGTACTGCTACATATTTATATACCTCCCTCCACCCCTTTTCTACTCTACTCTGTGCACTAGATTCTTAGAGATTGCCACATTAGTCTCCTTCACCTTTAGCTTTTGGATGGACTTCACCAATTGGAAATATGGTGGTGACTGAGAGAACAGAAGTGAACAGTGTCATACTGCCTATCCCTCACTCCCTATCTTTCTTCCTGCTGGGATGCAGATTGGATGTGGCTGTGAGTTGCTACTGCAAAGCTGCAGTTGGCCTGACTCATCAATATCTTCAGCTCCAACTATAGCTCTTTTTTGACAAACTGGAGAGGGTAAAATTACAAAAATCCTCAAGGACCAGATTGCGAATGTATATAAATGTCATGTTAAGGAACATAAATATATTCTGAATACATGTACATGACGGAAAGACAGTGTTTGTTCTTTTTTAAGTAGTTAAATTAAGGCAAAGATGAAAAAGACAATAAAAGCAGTAATTGGAAGAACAAAAGTAGAAGGAAGAGAGTCTAGAAAAGGAAGGTTATTCAGTAATTCCTTTAAATAACCTTGACAAGCAATGAGGGTCTGAACCAAGGAAATAGCTTCTGAAAAGACAGGGACAAATTAAAGCAATGTTGAGTAGGCATATACTTACGTCTAATTTTCCTGAATTGACTTCCACTGAAGAAAATGTTCCTGCATCCGCTGATTTTACTAATCCAATAGCGTGTTAATATCAATCGATCAATAGCAGAAAAGAAACACTACAGAACTTGTACAACTAGTTATCTTTATTTGTAACAAATTGTGAATAAGTGTATAGTTTTATTAATTCAAGAATAACTGTTTTATACTGATACTAACAGTTGTTCTCACTTTCCAGAATAAATGGTAATTATATTTGTTTTAAATTGTTAGTGCTCATGCAATAAAGCTAAGCAGTATAAACAAAATGTTTCTTTTGAAACTACATCACTTCTAGAGTAAAATTGTTAAAAGTTTGTAGTTTTTTCTATTCCTTTTTCTTCTTTTTGTAAGTTTCTAGGCACATACTCATACATGCAGCACAGGTTTTAAGATATGTATAAATGACAGTAAATACATAAATTTGTTAATTACCTTTATATCCCTAATAGTTATTAGTGGATCTTCATCTTATAAATACAAATATATAAACCTGTAAAGTAACACATATAGTATTGTATCATAATTTTGTGACGTGTACCATTTAGGTTATTTTCCAGTTTTTGCCATTCCAAACAATAAATATATGTTTGCTTACAGTAAAGGTAATCTGAATATGAGCATTGACGGAAAAGTGAGATACACATCTTAATTTATAGTGAATACTGAAAAATAATCTTCAAAAGCACTGTATTAGATTATAACATTAAGTTTTGATAAAAGAGAATGGTATTTTGTTGCATTCTGACAATACTAATATTACTTATTATCAATCATTTGATAAGGAGAAATGTTCTTATTCAACTTTTATGTATTTTTGATCATTAATGTGATTAAACAGTTCTTTTATTAGTCGTTTGAAAGGTAGAAAATTTTCTACTTAATTTGTCTATTTTTTCTGTTGAATTGTTTATTTTCTTCTTGATTTTAGAAGTTTCTCATTTTTATGCTTTATCTACATAGTAAACAGTATTCTCTTTTCTTTTTACATGGCAGTTTCCATGACATAGAACTTTTCTGTTTTCAGGCAGTTAACTCAGTAAAACTTATAACTTTTGACTTTTAGCTTTTATAATACTGTTGAAAGATATTCTTCATTTTAACACTGCTACATTAGACAGTTTGAGCCACAACAAGATCCCTTACCCTGGGTGACTTAAACACAGAAATTTATTCCATAAGTTTGGAGGTAGAATATCTAAGATTGGGATGCTAGCAGAGTTGATTTCTGGTGAAGATTCTCTCCTAAATCTCCAGCAATGACCTTCTCACTTCTCATAGCCTTGCTTTGATGAATATGCATGAAGACAGATCTCTCTCTCTCTCTCTCTCTCTCTCTCTCTCTCTCTCTCTCTTCTCTCTACTCCCTCTCATAAGGCAATCAATTCTACTGGCTTAGGACCTACCTTTATGAATGGAAATACTCTTAATTATTTCTAAATATTTCAATATTCAAACATAGTGATATTAGAGGTTGATGCTTCAACATAAGAAGTTTAGACAGACACAAGTCAGTTCATAGCAATTACAAAGAGGTGCTCTATATTATTTGTGATACTTTTAAACATTTAGATTTTAATTCATCTCAAATTTTATTTTCATATCAACTGTCTTAGTATTCCCTATAGATATCTTTTCCCCAATTTTATTTACTGAATAACTTATTTTTCTCCAGTAATATTAAATGTCAATATTATTATATAATTGCATTGAAACATGAACTATCCTGGACTTTGTTCTTTTCTATTAATTAATTTGTTCCAGCACCAAATCCATACTTTCTTAATTCCTGGAACATTACTGTATGCTTTGACATTTATTAATCGGTATATGAGTTTTCAAATTTTCAAGCTATTTTTGTACAAATTGTTTTTAAAATCAAGTTTAGAATGGTGCTTGTACAATTTAATTTAAGTAAAAATTGCCAGTTGGAAGTTCACTTTTTTTTACACTGTTTACTAAGTAAGTAGAGTTGTATTCTACAATACTTACCCAGTTCAGAAAAGACTGTAGTTAATTAGAGTAAATGATCAATGATCCATCTTTTCACCCTGGCCTCTGTTTTCATCTCAATCCTATCTAAGTATCTTAGTCTTAATCACCAAGATAAATACCTGATACACTTTAAAGAAGGAGAGGTTTATTTGGGCTCTTATTTTAGTCCATGCTTGGTTGGATCCAAAGCAGAAACAAAATGGCTGGTGGAGGAAGTCTGCTCAATGTTATGGTGTTCAGCAAACTAAGTAGAAAATGGGTGGAGAGATAGAAAGGGAGATATAACCTTCTAGATCACATCCTCAGAGAGTCATCTCCAACTAGGCCCCACCTCCAAACAGCAACTCTGTTATAGCTCCTCCTTAGCCCAAGAACCTTCCAATAATCCCAGCTCTGACTACATGATATGTACTTTCAGGGGATATTTATATCTAAACTACAAAACTCCATCTCTGACCCCCAATACTCAAGTATATCTCATCATACAAGATGTATTTAATCTATCCCTAAGAGTCACTAAAGTCTTAATAATTCCAGCATTGTTGAAAAGTTCAAATCCAAATTCAAGCCCACAGTTCTCCCACTTTGCATTGCTTATAAAACCAGTATCATATGGATAAGGCTAAGATCTGCTGACAATTCCAGCTGTAGCCAAATCCCCTTAGATCATGGATCCAGAGGCCACCAAGTGCCTGAATGACTGAACAAAGTAATCTAATCCCAAGAAACTAATTCCCTAGTGGGCACTTCTTGAACAGTGTTCCCTGGAGTGCTTTTCTTAAAGCAAAAGTTTCCAAAAGAGTTTACCTTTACTCTCTTGTAGCCTTGAGTTTAAAAAGGTTAAGATCGTGGCCCTGAAGCAAGGCGAGCAGATTGTTGTAGCTGCTGGTTTCAAACAGGAGCCTAAAGAGAATTCTTTCTGTGGTCTGTTGGTCATTTCAGAACTTTGAAAATGTAATGGTCAATTCATCAGAAAAAGATAGCAGGTGAGTATGGCAGACTTTGAGGGGCCTGCACGGGAGAGACCCTGGTGCCTCGGGACCCACGCAATGCAGTTGACTAGGGGTGCCGAGAGAACAAGAAACTCCTCCCCTCTCTGGGGGGCACCTGTGATCCTGCCGACATGTGGGCTGAGAATCAGACATCTCATGTGTCCTGTCCCCCATCCCGTGTCCCCCCTCCCCCTCCCTCCTGCTTAGCAAGTGGGAATCAGTTAACTACACATCTTGTGAAATGATTGGCTATGTTATTTAGTATGAGCTCCCCATATGCAAAGATATGGACAACCATTTGGAAGAAAATAAGAGACAATATGACAGGTAGTGAAGATCTCTTGTTGTCTAGCTTTGAAATTTATGCTTTCTTATGTCCCATTCTGTTCTGTTTTATTGTGTTTAATTTTACTCCCTTTAACATAAAATTCTTTTAAAAAAGGATAAGACTTTCCCAATTCTTGAGGTGCCCTCAAACCATTTGCCCGCTGCAAAATAACTGACTTCTTTTTAAAGCTAGTATTTTCAATAACCAAGATCTCCATGCCCTCAGATTTGCAGGTACTTCCTTTCTGATAGAACTGCCAACTTTTACATTATTTGTTTCTAACATTTGCCCTTGATTTGTACTGTAGTTCTGTCTAAAAGCTGCCAGATATAACTGTGCCACAGACTGAACATTGGTCTGCCTTGAAATGTTGGCTACCAAATTAATTAGTCTACCACCCTTCATCTCATTCCCCCATAGAGTCTCAGGAAATGAGCAAAATTTCTGCCAGAGCATAACACATATATTTTCAATTCAAATTCTAATGGATTGCTGGTTCCCAACAGAAACCTACTGACTGTAGCCTTGCTGTGTACATTCTGGTCCTCTGAGCTCTGACCAGACTCTCCAATCAAGTTTGGCTATGGCCTTCTAGGGCTTCTCGAGCTAGTATATCCAAATTTCTCCCATCAGCCAGTTTCAAAACCTTCTAAACCATGTGTGTCATGGCATAGTATGTCATCAGATATAGTCATTGCAACGATTCCACTTTTCTGGTACCAAAATCTGTCTTATTCACTTTCTCATTACTGGAACAAACACTCAGCACCCCTCAGTTAAAGAAAGAGAGGTTTGTTCTGGTACACATTTTCAGCCCATGGTTAGCTGAACCTGTAGGATGAAAGGACAAGTAGAGGAAGGCTGCCTAGGTAGCGTGGCAGTGAAGGAAGGAGGACTTGCGGGATTGGTTTGTCCATTTAATATGAGAAAATGGAAACTGAGCAGCCAGAGGAAACCTTCTCCAACACTGAAACCAATGGTGAATTTGTAAACGTCCAGTAGAAGATATGGAAGAAGAGAAGATATGGAAGAAGAGAAGATATGGAAGAAGAGCAAGATCTAGAAACACCAACGAGATGGTTGAACTACGAATTCAGAGCAAGAATGCTGGGGCAGTGATTGGAAAAGGAGGCAAGAATATTGAGGCTCTCTGTACAGTGCCAGTGTTTCAGTCCCAGACAGCAGTGGCCCCGAGCTCATATGGAGTATCAGTTCTGATACTGAAACAATTGGAGAAATTCTGAAGAAAACCATCCCTACCTTGTAAGAGGACCTGCATTTGCCATCACCCACTGCAACCAGCCAGCTCCCGCTTGGATCTGATGCTGTGGAATGCTGAAATTACCAACACTATGAACGAAGTGACTTTGACTGTGAGTTGAGACTGCTAATTCATCAAAGTCTGGCAGGAAGAATTACTGGGGTCAAAGGTGCTAAAATAAAAGAACTTCAAGAGAACACTCAGACAACAATCAAGCTTTTCCAAGAATGCTGTCCTCATTCCATTGACAGAGTCATTCTTATTGGAGGCAAGCCTGATTGGGTTGTAGAATGCATAAAGATCATCCTTGGCCTTATATCTGAGTCTCCCATCAAAGGACATGCACAACCTTATGATCCCAATTTTTACGATGAAACTTATGATCATGGTGGTTTTACCATGATGTTTGATGACCACCAAGGATGCCCTTTAGGATTTCCCATGCAGGGAAGAGGTGGTTTTGACAGAATGCCTCCTGGCCAGGGTGGGTGTCCCATGCCTCCCTCTAGAAGAGATTATGATAATATGAGCCCTTGTCAGAGACTACCATCCCTCCTCCTGGTCCAGGTGGCTGGGGTGGTAGCAGAGCTCAGAATATTCCTCTTTCACATCCACCACCACCTAGAGGGGAAGACCTAATGGCCTGTGATTGAAGAGGAAGACCTGGAGACCGCTATGATGGCATGGTTGGTTTCAGTGCTGATGAAACTTGGGACTCTGCAATAGATACATGGAGCCATCCGAGTGGCAGATGGCATATGAAGCCCAGGGTGGCTCTGGATATGACTATTCCTGTGCAGGGGTCATGGTTCATATGGTGATCTTGGTGG
Source organism: Dolichotis patagonum (assembly GCA_004027295.1). Classification (NCBI taxonomy): domain Eukaryota; kingdom Metazoa; phylum Chordata; class Mammalia; order Rodentia; family Caviidae; genus Dolichotis; species Dolichotis patagonum. Next base: position 12,842 of record PVJX010037849.1, read on the forward strand.
ACCTATTATTACTACACAAGTAACTATTCCCAAAGATTTGGCTGGATCTATTATTGGCAAAGGTGGTCAGCAGATTAAGCAAATTCGTCATGAATCAGGAGCTTCTATCAAAACTGATGAGCCTTTAGAAGGATCCGAAGATCAGATCATTCCCATTACAGGAACACGGGACTAGATACAGAATGCACAGTATTTGCTGCAGAACAGTGAAGCAGTACTCTGGAAAGTTTTTCTAAGACTAGTGAAGAACTGAAGAAGTTCTGCATCTTTCTTTTTTTATCTGCTTCTGTTTAAAAAGCCGACATTCCTCTGCTTCATGTGTGTTCTGCATTTGAGATGTCATGAAATCTTTGCTGTTCACCAGATGTAATGTTTTAGTTCCTTAAAAACAGGGTTTGGGGGGAAGGTGTGCAAACACTAACATTGAAATTTAAAAACAGCAGCAGAGTGAGTGGATTTTATTTTTTGTTCATCATTGGTGGTTTAAAAACAATTAACCCCTATGTAATTATTGTGAGCACCTTGCTTTGTGTGGTCACTATAAACATTTAGGGGGGTTGGACAGGGAGGAGGTAACAATGGTCCACGTGTCCCTGGCATCTGTTCAAAGCAGTGAGCAATATGTAATGCTCTTTTGTAAGAAATGTTTTATGATTTTTAAAATAAATTTAGTGAACCTATTTTGGTGGTCTTTTTTTTTTTAAATACAGTCAGCTTTCAAATGGTGGCTGAATTTCCCAATGCACTCTAAACTAAACAGGTAAGTTTTATCTTCAGTTCCTCAGTTGGAAATAAGTACATACAGGCAAAATATTTTGGCCAATTCAGTTCTGGTGATTTCTTGATAGTTCCAAGTCATTGCTTGGGAAGATGGTCTATCATATATGCCATACTTAATATAAGCTTGATGGCTATTTTTGTTTTTGCAAATGCTTGTTCCTACTTTTCAGCAGTTTTCTGTTAGAAGTTGTAAAGAACCAAGGTGATCAGCAGTACTACGAAGTGAAAAAAATAAGTATACTCCAGAAGCCTAATTGGCAGTGGGTTTTATTAAAATAACATAGTTATGGAAGTGATGGATGCTGAATAAATTCTGATTACTTTTATTACATTTCTCACGTACAGACTTACTAAACTGTCAATCTTCTAATGTCTATTAGTTAAACTTTGTATAAATATAATACATGTTTTTCCACTGTATGAAAACTGCAGTAAAAAGATGTACCATTTCTCTGTTGTAAGTTGTATTATGTAGGAAATGTTTGTGAACTAGTCAAAGAAAAGTTAAAAGACGTTCCTGTGGATGTTTCGTTGTAGTATCTTGGCATTTGTATTGATAGTTTAAAAGCTGCACTGCACAATAAAACACCCAGGATGCTAGATTTGATCTGTACCCAGTTTGAAAAAAGGTTGGTTGACACCTGTAAAAATCTGTTGAAGTGTCCTCTTGTAAGGAAATACAGTAATCTTACAAAAAAAAAAAAAGGTGAGAATGCAGGAAATCTGTCCACACACTAAGAATCCAGTTGAGTACCTGGACCCCAGGAAATGTCTCACATGAATCTAGCTGAAGACCCACAGCTCATAGCAATGTCCTGCACAAGTCCAGCTGGAGGCCTAGAACCCAGACAATGTCACATGAAAGTCTGTTTCACAGATCTGTGTTGGGAAGGCCTGGAGGTCAGTGATGAAAGCTAGAAAGTTTGTGCCAGCGGGATGAAGGATCTGTGCCAGCAGGCTAAGGAGTCTGCACTAGGGTCCTTACTTTTAGGACCCTTACTTTAGATGCCCTGAAAAATATCACAGCCACACTCAGTGACAGGGAGGATCTGAACTCCTCTAAAGATGACACAGCCGAATTCCTATCGGGAAGCCAGCATGACGAGCTTCTCCAGGAATTTGAACAGAACACATTCTTCTTCCCCTCTGAAACCAGGAAGCAATGCTCAAAGGATGGACCAGTGGTTCCCCAAAGGGAACCACAGTCATTCTCAGGGACAACAAGGTCCCGAGTTCCTCCAAAGCTATGTATGTTGCAGCTAATAAGAGGCTGAAGGAAGTGACACAAATGAAAGAGTGGACACTACCAGAGAATCTTGTTAAAACTTAATCAATTCTCCAGAGCTGTGAGAGGGTAAGAAGTGAAGATATCAGAATCAAAAAGATAAATACTACTTTGCTGGACTTTGACCCCTCAGAGATGCCCAAGCTCAAGTTTCCATGAGCCAGCAGTATGTGATGTGGCTGCTGGCCCCTTTCAACAGGAGCTGCCTGCAGGGGGAAGAAATTCACTGCCCATGAGGAGGCAGCGCAGAATGAGGCCTTGGTCTGCCCATCTTCTGCTTCTATACCAAGTGCATGCACTTCCTGGTGGAAATCACATCCAAGACAGACCCCAAGGAAACAGACTACACCATGCAACAAGGAGCCACATTGGATTTCCAGGCTGAGAAGCTCCCAGAGGAAGAGGAGGAGACAAGTGGATGTAGAAGAAGCAGGTGGAAGAGAAGCTGAACAACCCTATGAAGATGCTGGAGAACCTCACGAAGGACTTGAAAATGGAGACGGAGGTGCTGAAGAACCTGCAGGAACTCAAGGACTTGAACCAGCAGCAGGCGAACGAACATGGACTTCAAGGCCATACTGCAGCAGCACAGGTTGTCGGAGGAGGGGTTACGGCAGCAGCAGGAGGACCTGTGGGACACCATGGAACTCCTGGAGCAGGCTCCGAAGTGAAGGCTCCTGAAGCACTTAGACTGGGAGGAAGAGGCTGCACTGGTCCTGCAAGGCCAGGCTCCTCCAGCCTAGGAGCCCCAGAGAGCAAAGAGGCTGCGGACCCCTCCCCAAAGCCATCCTCACTGATGCTGAGGTCCAGAGTCCCCCCTCCTAGAATGAGAACTGCCAACTTCATATTAGGAAAGGAGCTGGACAAGCTCCTCCAGGAGGGCCAACAGCACCACTGTTCCCTCTCCAGTTCTCCTTTTTATGCTGTTGGCAACAACCCTCAGGTGGGCTCTCCACACCCAGCACCACGCTGATTCAGTTCAGCTGGGTGTTTCAAATTGCCCACCAATTGTCAGTCTACCACACTGACACAGGGACTAAATAAAATTTCTTAAAAGATGACATAAAAGTGCTCGCGTCGGCAGCACATATACTAAAATTGGAATGATACAGAGAAGATTAGCATGGCCACTGGGCAAGGATGACACGCAAATTTGTGAAGCGTTCCATATTTTTTGTCTGTTTGGGACCCGCAGAGTGGCCCGGGCTGTTTGGATTGAAAGTCTGCGCAGACCTGCATCTCGGCGCGACTGTTTGGGACTGGTAGGCCCGCCCGTCATCCACAGGGAACTGCCTGGAGACCGGCATCTGGGCCAGGTCTGTTTGGGCCCATAGCCCTACCCTTCACCCCCAGGAAGTCTGCCA
>PVJX010037850.1:0-16619 GCA_004027295.1 Dolichotis patagonum
AGATTTGAAAATGATGTTTGTTAATCATTTCAAAATGTACTGTAACCTTTCTTTGGTTCTCCTATTTTCAGTTAACTTTGTTTTCAAGAAAACATTTCTTTTTATTGACATTATTTTAGGATGAATGTGTTTTCCCCATTATTAAGTACCTGATTGTTGTACCATTTCAAGAGTCAGAATGAGGTCCATCATTTCTTCACATGCATGCACACTCACCCAAACTTGCACACACAACACACCAAACCTTATGCAAAAGGGAAAGCTCACACTTGAAGTGAAACTTGTCCCTACCTAATGGAAATAGATTGTTCCTGCATATATTGCTGTTGGCAGTATTCAGTCTTGTGTTCTTAAAAAATAAAAAAGAAAAGTAAAGAAAAAAGAAAAAACAAAGAAAAAAACACACAAAAAATGAAGGAAAACAAACCAACCACCACCATCACCACCACCAACAACAAAAAACCCCAACAGTGTACAGGTTTGTAACTGCCAAAATTTGATGATTAAAACAAGTTTTCAAGTAAAAAAAAAATGAAACTAGCCACTGTGTTGACTCTTTAAATGTTTCCTTTTGTTTTGTCCTTAGTTCTTGCATGACTTTTAAGAGGATGTATTCTGCAAAGCATGGTGGGAAGGTCCTGATAATCTCTTTAACCTTCTTCTACCAGTCAGAAAGAAGAGACTCTGCTCTGAAAGGGGATACCTTTGGTTTGTTGTATCTGTGTGAATTTTTTTCCGCAGAGACTTTTTATCTCCAGAAAGACTCCAATTAATTCTACTAAACATATGTTGAAATCTTATGTAATTTCCTTCTGGGCATATACCCTGAGGCACCTTTTCCAGAGGAGAAAAATGAAGAGTACAGGAGGCTGGAACAAATAATAGTTATTGAGTTCCACCTCCACAAAATATCTCCCAACTGCATCCCACCTCTTCTAGGCAGCAACTCCATGACTTCCCTACTTTCAAAAAAAGAAAAAGAAAAAAAGTATCAAAAGTTCGGAGCAAAATTGGCATTAGAGTTTTTCTCCAAATCTGCAAAAACTTTCCTATATGAAGTGAAAGTCACTAAAATAGTGTGTGTGGCTCAGTGGAAGAGCAATTGCAAGGCCTCAGTTTCAATCCCCAGTACCAAAATATGTGTACACACACACAGAGAGAGAGAGAGAGAGAGAGAGAGAGAGAGAGAAAGAGAGAGAGAGAGAAAAGCACAGAAGGATCAAATTAGTGATTGCAAGAGAACATGCAATAAGAAGAAGCTTCCAGAAGAAAGGAGAGGCTCACTCCATATCTTGCTCTGATGAGGATGAGTCAGAACCTGTGGCCTGGTCAGCAGCACAAACCCAGAGGCTGCCAATTGAGTGGGTCCTGCCACACCAACAGCAGAATTCCACACTGGCTGAGACCGCAGCACCAAGGAGCAGTCCATCCATAGGAAATGGCCTCCTTGGCACTGATCTTCTCATTTGAAACCCCTACTGATTTCAAAGGCTCACTCCTGGCAGTGCTTACAATGCTGCATCCCTCTGGTTATCTCATCTGTCCTCCAATGGAGGTGCAAGGGAGTGTTTAACCACTCACTGTGGGGTGGGAGCACCAATTCCCCCACCACAGGGGGGTGCCAATTTCCATGGTATAAATACTATCATGACTAATTTCAAGCATTAAAGTAAGAGAAACTGGTTCACAAGATTTCTGAAAGTCATGGAAATCTTAAAATAGGCTCTCATAAGCCAACAGAAACCAGCCATAGCGTACCAGGGCCCCCTCCCCACTATACAATAAGCTACTTGAAGGCAGAGCGATGTCATCATTACCATTGTAGCCCTGATTCTCAGTACCTATTATTTTTATTGAAAATCCATCAATGATGTCTTCATCTAAATCCCCTTGCCCTTCTAAACACTTTCTCATTTTGACAAAGGCAACTGACTTAAACTAAAAACTTCAGTAAAAAGAATTTAAAGAGAGGTAAGTATTGAAGATGTGGAAGTGCCCAGCCCTTCAAGTGTCCTTCTCCACACCTTTATGCTCATGAACTGAGAAACAGGAAACTAATTACGCATGTATTTTATGTGAAGCCACCCTTTGCAGAAATCCAACTTCCGACATAACAGTCAAAGAAAGGCCAGTCTTACAAAGCAGGCTGTTCAAAAGATGAGTCAAGCCTGTGGGTTGACTTTATTAAACACACCACCTAATTGATCCTGAGTTTGCCCACTTTTCAATGAACAAATTTCCTACTTTTCACCATGTACACTCCAAGAAGGTCAGAGCCCTCTGAGGAGTCCAAATGACCTGCTTCTCAAGTCTATCCGCCTCTTTCCCATGGAAGCAAAACAGCTGTCCAATATTTCTCCCAAAAGCATCCTGGGTAAATACAAACTGGTCAGCAGAAGGGTTCTGTCAAATCTATGGTTTGTGCAAAATTATCCTGAGAGAATTCTAGATAGCTAGTAGTTTCCATGCACAAAATTTCAAATTTTTTAATCCAGATATACAGCAAGAAGTATTTTGTTCCTTTTAAAAATCTTTTCTATTTTTCTCTCCATTCTTTCATTTTTTTAAATTTTAATTAACTTTCAGGCAACTATGCTTACTCTGTACTGTTTTGATAAGGAGGATTTGGAACAAACTAAGTATGAGATATTAAGTGCTAACTTGGAGCAAACTGGTACAGGAATTAAAATGGCCTAATGGACCAAGCAACAATAAGTTACTTAACAGAAAATTTTAAGAGATCTTGTCTAAAACAGTCACTTCAGTTTTTTGTACTACTGGTTACTATCCCTTACATTAAATGATCAGAACAAACAGTATTTGAATTTCATTTATTTTTATTTTGGAATATATATATATATATATATATATATATATATTCCAGTGTATCTTGGGGTTTGGAGTCCAAGCCTAAAAATGAAATTCATTTATGTTTTATACACATAGCCAGGAGACAATTTTATGCAATAGTTTTAATAAATCTGAATCTTTCACAAGAAATCGTGTGGAATTTTGTGAAAAGTATCAAACATTTTCTAATTTTGAAGTTGTTTGGATTTTAGATTTAAGTTTAGGTATGCTTAGCATGTATTATTTCTTTTTCTTATTTATAAATCAAGGCAAGATCATTTCAAAAATGAGGAAATGAAGACAGACAAGAATTTACTTACCACTAGGATCTTATCACGACCTATTCTACCAGGCCATTTAATATGTAGACATATATGGCATATATTCACTTCTTTAAGAAAACAGGCTTTTTATAAATATTTTTGTGTTCTTAAAAACACAACTCCACATAACAAATGACTGCTTTCTTCTGAAGACAGAAGCAATGTGAAACCACTCAATGCAGAACATTAAGATCCTCTTCACTTTGCCACTATTTTCCACACCACTTCTCCTTTCAACATAATAAGATCATTTCTCTAAAAATACCAAAGACCTTATTTAATCCTTTATATTCACATTCTCTTACCAGGTGCTTTTTATCATCTTCACTTATTATTTTCCTTGACCATGTTTCATGATGTACCACACACTCCAGAAGCATTCTACCATAGCCAGTCAGCTCTCCCACATCATTTTCTCAGGCTTCATGAAATCCTGCATCCTGGCAATATGTGCCCTGTTACTTGGCAGTATGTCACACTGAATGGCACTAAGTTTATGGAGCCCACAACCAGAAAAACCAGAGCAGTGGAGTCTTTGACCTGAGAATCCAATGACAACTGGAATGTGATGCACTGGAGTAGAGGGTGTATTTACAAGTATTCGGTTCATTGGTGAGTACTTTCTTAGTGTAACCACTTTTTTTTCTACACAACCTTGTAAGTGTGAAGAATTCAGACAAGGAAAACTTATATATATGTATTTTATGAACTGAATGTGTGTCTCCCAAAATGCATGTGTTGAAATCCTAACTCTAGCCTGGTAGTATTAAGAGTCGAGACTCTGGAAGGTAATTAGGTTATGAAGATAGTGCTTTCATTTATAAATAGTGGAATACTATTCCGCTGTAAAGAAGGATAAGTTGGAGACTCTGTAGGAAAATGTGTGCATCTGGAAAATACATAGTGTTGAGTGAAGTAAACCAGCCATACAAGATGAAATACCATATGATGTCTCCCATTTGAGTAGGGCAGAGTGCAAAGAAAGAGAATGATACAGAATGGGCAAAAGGCAACAAGGGAATAGACCTCTTGCAAATAGTAAAGTCCAGGAGACTGAGGATGAGAGGAGAAGGGGAAGTAAGTAGAACTAAGAGATGCCATGTACAGGAACCTAGTAACCCCAATAAATAAAAACAGTATATGGCATAAACTTGAGCTGAGAATAGCAATAACAAGAAGGAAAAGGTATTTACAGGTGAAGGGGAAAGGTGGGTGGGAACAGGACAGGGACTAAAACAAGAAACAAGCTATATTATGTACATGTACCTACTTTCAAGATGAACACAGACCTCGTGCACAGAAAACACTTAAAAATAAAGAAAATAAATAAGCATTAGTGACCACAGAAGGTTGTCTTACCTTCCTCTGCTTTGTAAGAGTACAGTGAAAGTTTGGCATTCTGAAGACTCTAGAAGATCATCACAAGAACCCAATCACACTAGCACCTTGATCCAAGACTTTCCTAGCCCTTCAACTATGAAAAATAAAATTCTGTTGTTTATCAATCTTCCACTCTATGGTAATGTTTTTATAAGCAAACCAAATTGACAATGTACAAAGGCACCTTCAGGGATGGGGAGGAGTTATACTATAGAATCCTTTTTCAATGGGTTGTCCTGAAACTTGTTCTGTTTATTAAACAGTATCTTGGACACCTTTGCACATACAAGTTCTGTGCCTATATATAATGACTGTATTGTCTACCATAGCACATATCCATAATTTATTAAATAATGCTCTTATGATAGACCTCTTATGTTTTAGTATTATAGACAATGCTCCTTTGAACATCACTGTGAAGATATGCACATGTAGTAGAATTTCTAAAGGATAGATTTCCAGAAGCAGAATTTTTAGGGCAAAGGATATGTCCATCTTCAAGTCTGAGAATTTCTTCTCACTTTAAATTCTAAATGTTTTTCCCAAATAATGGTACCATGAATAGCCATACATATTGTGTACTGACTCCCACTTCTCTGTCTGCCAAGGGCACAGAGCTGGCCCCAGCTTCTGGAAGTTCTGGTCCTCCAGATTCTCAGGCCACCCTGAGGTGTGGACGGCCAGACCCCTTGATGCCACCATAAGAACTGGCTCTTTAATTCTCCCCATCTGTGGACACTGTCACCCGTGCTGTCCCTGGCTGCCTGTCCAAGGCAGGAGCACAGAGGAGGGTTGCATGCCAGGTGGGCAGAACCACTGAGAATGAACTCTCTGTGAGGCATTGCATGTTTAGCTCTCAGGCCATGCATTTTGACAATAAGATCCATGAAAGATAAATCTTGCCAAGAAAATATAAGCAGATACTACAACGCCTGAGTGCAGAGGATCTCGTAACATGTCTAGTTGATCATTATTTCATAATCTTTAACTTTGACATGATTTATCTCTGTAGTGTTAAAAACACAAAGGATTCCTTCAAATATGAGTTTCCATATGTATTTTCATCATCTGAAAATAGAGAAGGAACATGACAGAACACAATGTTATTACCTGGCTGTGGGCTTAATACTTACCACCTTACTCCTGAAATTCTAGTTCAGAGACAAACAGCGTAGACTGCACCAGGAGCCTGCTAGAAACCCAGAATCTCAGACCAAATGACACAGCATCTGCACTTCAAAAATTCTCCATGTGATCTGTACGCACCTTGACATCCGAGAAGCAGTGCTTTCGATTTTGCCTTGGACCTCGTAGTTGCGAGCTCTGTAAAAGTGAGTGAATTAGTTAACCACACTGTACCTCGGTTGCTTTATCTACCAGCTAGGTTGATTATAAGAAGAAAATGACACAATGCATACAAAGAGCTTCTTAGCTTAATACAGTGTCTGATGAATATAAGGACTCCGACGGTACCCATAAGCTATTTTTCATAATTTTCATCAAGTCTCCAGTGTGTAAAATGGGCTTTAAATCATTTTCGGGGTCCCATCGTGTCTGGCTGCTAGGTAAAATTTTCAGTTCAAACTGCTTTTTAAAAGTTAATAAAAATGTAAAGCTGAATTAAAGCCTAGGTGTTCTCTGGAGTCCTGTTTTCTGAGAAAACTCTCAGGAACGGTATCCAGAATCTTGTGTGGGTAAATGTGTTCCACACAGATAGGCAGCCTGGGGCTGTGATGAGGCTGTGTATTTGTACCGAGGCTCCTCAGCTCCACTCAGGAATTTTCTAATGAAGCCAAGGCGCTGGTCAATCTCAGGAGCTGCTGCTTCAGACGGAGATGTTAAAGCTGTATCATTTCTGTGACCCAGAAAGATAGAGCATTTAACTAGGTCACAAAGGAATTTGGTGATAGGTGAGAGGATCTTGGTATGGAGAAGGCTCGCAGTCAGGATGCTCGTTCTAAATGGTAGGAAATTGACTTTGAGAGGACTGAGATTAAATGACCAAAAGGGCAGCAATTTCAGGCACAAAACTGATCTGCAGTGATAAGATTTGCTGTGTAAATAATTCACCTAGCACAGAAAAAGGCTTAAGATGGATTCTGAACACAAAGAGACTTCGTCACGCCTCAGAATATAATTAATTAAGAATTCAGGATACAAGGTAATTAGAGAAGCTATAACCTGGAGGCACACTGCTGAATTATTCTGATCATTTTTAACAATAAGAAAATTTAATTTTCTGGTCATGTGGCATAGATTTTAAGTTTGGATAATATGGAGAGCAATGTTTATATAGTGCAGTCAGCAAATTAAATTATTTCTCTTGATTTTAATTTTCCAGTGAAAAACAGGATCAAATGATTGAGTTTAATTCATGGAAATCATTGAGAGAAGCATGCACAAATTGCAGCAGTCTCCTGTCTTCCTTAACACCAAAAAGCTAATGTTGCTGTTGCCCCCTTAGTAATTTTCATGTACGTGTGTGTGTGTGTGTGTGTGTGTGTGTGTCTGTTTCATTATTTTATGTTATGTACCAGAGAAAAGGAGAATGAATAAATTACTTCTATATATAAAAGGAGTTGATGTCAGGTTGAATCAGCAACAAATCACACCTACTTTCCTTGATGAGGAGAAATAGTAAACATTTTCTTTTAGTCTCTAAATTAGGACTCATAAAATTCAAAATTAGGAACTAAACTCACTTTCTGATGAAGCCAGCATTCACAGATGTGCTACAACACATGAACTCATAATGGACTAGGATAGCCCCTCACTCAAAGTGACCGCTGTCCCTACAAGAAGAGGAAAAGAGACACGGACCAGGGCCACATGACAATGGACTTAGAGGTTGAAGTTCTGCGTCTATCGACCAAAAGGACACCAGGGATTGTTGGCAGCCACCAGACACTATAGAAGAGAGACACAGAGCATCATGATTCTTCTCAGAATGAGCCAACTCTATCAACTTACAGTTTCCAGGCTTGAGAGAATAAATTTCTATCTAAAGGTATGCAGTTTCTGATATTTTGCTATGAAAGTTCTAAAAAATTAATATCCCTTCTGGCCAGGTTTAAGACCTTGCAAAAGTTTCCTTTCTGAGTTTCTGATTTCCATTATGAAATATTGGGTTTTAAAAACCATATCTATCACACAGAATTGGGGTGGACAGAAGATGAGATGACATTGTTTGCACTTAGCACTGTGCCCAGCACATACTAGGATTCTAGATTCTTTTTGGTACAGGACGCCTGGAGATAAGAAGCACAAACCCAGTAGGAACAGACAGCCCTATTGTCTTCAGGTAAAGGGACCTCAGCTGTACCTCCTTTTTGAGTGACAAGCAACAAGAACAATGCCAAATAAACTCTTATGGAATGAGAGAGAAAAAGTCTCCATGTTTCTACCACCCTAACAACTACTGTTTCTATTTTCCACAATTAATGTACAGTCTGTTGTTTATTTGTATCATTTTTTGTAGTATAATTTCAATACAGACATCATTTCATATTCTATTTTCACTGTGTACTTTTTAGTCATTTTTCATACTTGTATAAGGTCATCATAATTTTTAATGATTTGCCTTCTTCACAAGTATATCTGAGGGCCATGGATGAATTCACAGAGGATGGAGCATCCAAATTAGAGGGCTGAAAGGAGTGGGAGATGAGAAAAGTCTTCAACCTTCTGAAGCTGTAATCAAAGAGGAACACTGGTCCTTCCTTAGGACATCCTTGAATCATGGACCTATCCCCTGGGCATCTTGTGTTTGACATTAGGAACCCATGGCAGCTGTAGACGCTGCCAAGAAGGCTAACCTTGAGGTCAGAAGGTGGCACCTGACCGGTCACAAAGAAAGAACACTTTACAGAACTTCCTACATAATTCTCCAAAGGCAACCTCAATTTTCTGTGAAGACTCCCTGAAGCGGACTCTTGGGCTTCACCTTTATTTGAGGCAGCTGAAGAAGACTGTGAAAACTCATCCCTCAGTATCCCTGCTGATCACAGCTTCAAGAGTCATGTAGAGAAATCACTTCTCCCCCTAAAATGTCAGCTCAGGTCACTAAATCACATACTTTTTATATTAGTGAGAGATGGCAAAAGAAATAGAACCAACAGGAGAGAGACCGAAAGATAAAGACAGAGAGAGAGAGGGACAGGGAGAGGGAGAAGGGAAGGGAGAGGAATTTTAAGGCATTGGCTAAGTGATCACAAAGTCTTGCCGGGTAGTACAGCAAGCTGGAGTTTCAGGGAAGAATTGAAATGACAGTCAATTTTTGTTCTATTAAAGCCTTCATTGATTGGAGGAGACCTTTGATTGATTAAAGTCTTCATTTATTAAAACCTTCAAATTATTATGGAGAATAATTTGCTTTGCTAGAAGTTCACTAATTTAAATATCAATCTTATCCAAAAACATCTTCACAAAATAATATTTGACAGAAGATGTGGACAAGTTGACACACCAAGTTAATCATCACATTCTTACCTGCAGGAAACCATCTCCTCTTGGTAGCCTGGTGCTGGGGACATGATTCACAGTCTCCTTATATTTTTATTTTATCTATAAAAAGCAATCTATACAAATTATAAATTAGAAAGCAAGTATGAAAGAAAATTAAAAATTTTCCTATTCCCCAGATAACTCCTTAGTGTCACCTCAAATAATATTTTGATGCACATCTGTCTCACTTTTTTGTGTGTATTATATTTGTCTTACCAATATGGAATCCAACTGTACATGTGTTCTGAAACTGAAGTCTTTTCACTAAAAGGAAATCCCTGGGCATCTTCTCGTAACCAATACACTCTTTAGGCAGCTATATTCTATCCCACTGTATATGCATCCTACTTTACCAACTAGACTCCTCATTGATGTGCATGGTGCATGGTTTCCAGTTTGCAACTCTCAAAAATAATATCATAAGGAATACAGTGGAACATGTTTTAGCAATCTTGCTTAAGTATATTGCACAGTAATTATCTAATAGTAACAATGTTGGATCAAAGTGTGTAATTTTAAATTTTGCTAAATATTATCAAATTAATAGGTCCTTAACAAATGTTTGTATAATTATTTTGAAGAGGCAGCATTCTAGAACCCAAGTAGCACAAAAGGAAAGGGGAGAAAAATGGAAGGGAAAGGAAAGCAGAAAGATTAAAAAAAAGTCTCCACTTGAGTTTTGTTCTGCTGGTGCGATAGACACTACACCATACTTGTGAGGGTTATGTAAAATTACTCTCGGAAAGTAAGCTCCACAAAGGCGGGATTCTATTTTGTCATTAATAGATCTAAGCTTTATAAACAGAGCCTGATCCAAAGACGATACTGCACAAAATTTATTGAATAAAAAATACATGAAAACCAGGTTTCATCGAGGTTAAGTAGAATATGATATGAAAAGTATCTTGCCCTTGCATTACATGCACCGAGTATCTGATGGCTTCTGTTACAACAGCAGACACTAAATGGTACTGTCAGGCAGTGTTAGAACACTGAATAGACCCCAGTTTGCTGCTTCCAAAGCAAATAGCGTCCCACTTCCCCACATGTTTTGTGATCTGGGCTAAGAGACTGCACTAGAAGTAAGACCTGTGTTTTAAGGCTTGCACTGAAATGTATATGAGAACAGTAGCAAGAAACTGACAGATGTACTTCAGAGTAACCAAGGCAAGGTATCCTGCAATGTCTAAACCTGGCCCCAGGCTACATTTTTCAGTCAGCTTCTGGTTGCTGTTTGGGGCGGGGAGAGGTACAAATGTTTTCTTCTGTGCAATTTCCTTTTACAACAAGCAGACAAGTTTACATAGTAGCACTGAAAGAAAGTGGCATGAACACTGTGTAGCTTCTGCCACATACCCCATGGCTGTGGCAATTACACCATTTTGGATAATTGTCTTGTAATTGCTGCTGTGATTTAAAGTCTAATGTTATCCTCCGATTGTTCTGCTGTCTTTTCATGAATAATGCAATTGTCCCACGAGCCCTCTGAAAGTTTCTCATTTAGATTGGCCTTGTGTTTGAGTTATGCACCATTGTCTTACATACCATTGTCTCACACAACTAATATGACAGAGACTATACAGGAAATAATTAGAACTTGGCTAATTATGGGAAATGGGAATGTGACTGAGTAAGGTAAGAAATAATTTCAGCCTCCAATTGGCCCAGAGGCTCCAACAGATAGGGAGTAAATTTCTCCTTGAGAATCTTAGCTTGTTATTGGTATGCTGGACATACATGTAATGTTTGATGTGGAGGGATTTTTCTTTTCAGAACAGAAAGAAAACAGATTTCCCCATAGGGTGATTTTTCTCAGTTGTATCATGTTGTCATCATCAAATGCAAACAGCTCTGTAAACATGAGCTGATGTGTCTCCCTACAAGGCCAAAATACTGTTTATATGAATGAGCAATGGCAGCTGGGATTTCTGTTTAATGAGACAAGAACAAATCAATTGTGCTCAGACAACTGACAATAGAATCTTTTCAGAATTTCAGTTTTGCTCCTACTCATGGAAAGCATGATAGTCCTGCTCATGTGTTTCTTTCCGGAACACGTTACCACTGGACCCTCTCAGGTCTAAGAAAATAGTGTGGTGGTCTCCTGGTCAACTGCTGGCCAGTGGAACTCTTAGCTCAGGTCTAGTCATAGTGATGGTCTTGCATGAGAGCCCAGGTTAAGTTCCAAAAAAACCTAAACTTTAAACTTAGGGAAAAGGCACCTAACCTAGTGCTCCATGGCTGTTTTATGCCTCTGCGCCAAATCTAGAGTCCCTCCATGAACATAAAGCCCGAAGCTTCTATGAGCCTCGAATCTGCTCACCTTCCCAAACTCCAAGTCAACCAGATGAGCCCTCTCCAGGCCTTTGTACCTGCTTCACAGAGGTCAATTTTTCTATTTGTAGAGTTCTTTTTTTTTCCTGATTCTTCAATCTTGTTTCTTGTTTCTCTCGCCTTCTTTTATAGACTCCCCAGAATAGCTCTCTCACAGCTATTTTCTCTCATCGTATCATAATCTTCTCTTTATTTGTCTGTCTCTTGTGCCACACTGAACAAGGCTGTGTTCATCCCAGTTCAGCCTCAGGTCATTGGTACCTGGCAAAAAGGAAACAAATGAAAGACTGGGAACCTTTCCATGACCCTGGCTTCACTTGGGCAGAGTAAGCAGATTGACCACTGTGAATCTGAAGGGTCAAGAGCCACAGATTTGAAAATGTTCACCTTGTGCTGTGCTCAGGATACAGGTTCCATGGGAGGGAGACTGAACTGAGACTCGGTATTCATCTAGATTTCCTTAGCGATGATATGGATCAGTCTGTAGTTCTCTAGATAAATGCAGAACCCTTTACAGTGGATGCCTGCCTTGCAGATTCCCCCTCCATCCAAGCTCAGTCTTCACTGTCTCAAGAAGATAACCACCTATGTGTGAACTCAGGCTGTAGAATAAGCTTACCCACACTTGTCCTGGTCTACAAGGAGGCATATTGTTTGTGGGAAGCTGCAGTTGGCCAAGGATGTAGCATGGTTTTGCTTCAAAATATTTGATAGTCTTTCTACGAGGTCACTGGAGGAGCACCTAGAGTGGTCTGTGATTCTGTCTAACTGCTTATCTGAGAATGAAATTGAAAAGCAGAGAAATCGGTTTTCAATGGTCAAGCTACAGTTTCTGCTGTTCTTATACATACAGCAGTTGAACAAGGTCTCTGTGAGGATATTGTTGATGAGAGAAGAGTGGGCTAGTCCCAGAAATAGATCCCGGTATCCTGACTTTTCTGAAAACTCCAACTGCCATAATAAGAACTGGAATCATTACAGTCACCAGGCTTTTGTCCGTGACCATCTGTCAGATCTCCTTGAGCTGCTTTTAGATCCAGAACAACTCAGGACATCATTTCATTCAACCCATAGTAGCTTACTCTCTCAGGAAGCTGTTGTGACACTCAGCTTTCTCATTAAAGGCACTGTGAGTGGAGCCAGGAATATCTATCCACTTCACGAACTTGCGCTGTGGCAACCACTACACACAGACAGTGGCTTCTCAAAGATCCCTAAAGCTTTCTCTTTCTGCAAGCTGGAAGCCCATTTCACTGGGAATTCATTTATTATCTCTGCTTTCCTCATGTCAGGAAAGACATTGGCTTGGGAGCACCAAGTTGAAGGTGCGTCCAAAAGGACTAAGTTTGCTTGTAATACTCATGTGGTCCCTGGGATGCACTGCATGGTCATGATGTGCCAGGTTTACAAGCAGACATTGGCCAAGAGCTCAGACACCCTGCTGGGGATGCACGTCAGGATTCACCATTGCAATGAATCTTTTGTATATCTGCTCTCTCCCCTACTATCTGGGACAACTGAGCAGAGCATGAATAGCATCTTTATCTTGGACCCTGTAGACACTGCTCTTCACTTCCACTCACGACAGTGTTAAAGTCACTGCTGTTTGCTGTCATCTGTCCATCTCTTCTACGACAAGTTGCATCTTTCACATTCTGATGCTTGCAGCTCCATTTATTCCCTCTGGGAATCAGAGTGTAACTTTTGCTCCTTTTCATCCCCTTTACCATATGGCCAGGACAGGCTTGTGATATGCCTGACTACCGGGATAATCCACTGGTCATCTGCAAAGAGAACAATGACTCAAGTGTCTTCCAGCTCTTACCCCCATGTGAATTCTTGTATTTATTATTCTTTTTGAAATGGAAGGGGACACAACAGAGATACCCGGGGGTCTTCCCCCTGCATATCACAAAGCACTGAGTCAAAGAGAACAAAAAGGTCCAGATCTGGCAGAAAACTGTGAAGGAACCACGTTTGACAAGTGAGTGTTTCCTAGAAGTTTTATTGTGTGTTCTATTTGAAACTGATAGCAAAAGAAACTAATCTTAATATTTTTAAAGCTGTGACAAAGTAATTTAGAAATATTGTTTGTCTTTTAAGGCTTGCATTTTTGGTGAGTATTTCAGACATTGGTGGGATGGGAGATGGGAATGAGTGGGTACTTAACTGTTAGACTTTGTAAACCCTTTTAAGAAGCACAGGTCTAACTGGCAAGTATAAGACTTGTATGAACTAAAGAATCATATATAGCAGAAGAGAAACCACGTCTTCCCATGAAGCAAGCTCCATCATGCTGATGGGTAAAAACCTCAGCCAGAAAAGAAACCGTACCTTCCCATGAATCATGTTCCACTATGTGATCAGTAAAAGCCTTAAGCAGAAGAGAAACCACGCCTTCCCATGAAGAAAACTCCACCATGCCGATGGGTGAGGCCTTAGCCAGAAGAGAAACCGTGCCTTCCTGTGAAGTTAGCTCTGCCATGCTGATCAGAGAGCTTCAGCCAGAAGAGAAACTATGCCTTCCCATGCACCAGCCAGTGCGTGGGCTGAAAACCAGAAGAGCCCTGCCCCCCCGGGGGGGCACTTGGCTGATTTGGAGAACTCAGGGTGAGATGATAGCAACTGAGGGGAAGGCAATGGCTTGATGCTTGTGTTGTTTGTTTGACTCTGCAGGCCTGGGGCTGGTTGTCTGGGCATCTACTTAGAGGATGGCAGTGTGCACTGTGTCAACTGCAGGGGATAGCCTCATGTCTTCTTTTCAAAATCCAATGTTTTGTTCCATTTTACTGTTTTGTTTTTCCATGTGTCTGGTAACCTGAGCAACAATTTTGAAGGTAACAGTGTGAAGCATTGTTTCCACTGTTTTGTTTTGTTCTGATTTATTGTTTTGTTTTATTCAATGTTATGTTTTGATTGGCTTTATTCTGCTTTGTTTTGTTAGGTTTTATTCTCTTTAAAATAAAAATAGAGCCACAGGTTCAAGTGGATGAGGACTGTGAGCTGAGCGTCAGTTCAGACTAAGTTCCCTTCATATAGATACTGACACCCCTAGGAACTGGGCTGCAAACCATACAGCCTCCTAAATTGGATTGAGGAAATAGGTATGGAGATGACTGGAAGGTAAATTTTTAGAGGCATTGTGCCTGTATTAATCACTTTCCCATTACAGGAGTAAAATACCAAGCACCTTCTAAAGGAGAAAAGATTTATTTGACTCACAGTTTCCAGTGGGTTCTGCTCATGATTGGTTGGCTCCAACACAGAAATGACATGGTAGACAAAGATGGAGGAGGAAGGCTGCTTATCTCACAGCAGTCAAGAATCAGAGAGAGAAGGGAGGAATTCCAAACAGCAATATACTCTCCAAGGTCACAGCCCCAGTGACTCACTTTTTCTGACCAGGCCCACCACTGAATACATGAGACTTTTGGGGGAGATTTTAGATCTAAACAAAACCATTCTGCTTCTGGCCCCTAAAAACCTCATGTTCATTTCTAGGAGTCACAAAGTCTTAACAGTTACAGCATTGCTCAAAAGTTCAAGCCTAAAGTCTCCTCTGAGATGCAAGGCAAACCCTTAGTTTTGAGCACCTATAAAAATCAGAAGGAAATTGAAATATTTGCAACATACAATGGCAAAGAATGAACATTCCCTTTCCAAAAGGGAGGAATAGAAGAGCTAGACAGAAATTGAACCAAAGCAAGACCTTAATCCAGTATGGCAAACAATAAATCCTACAATTCTATATCCAACACTAGGAGGAGATATAGTAAGATGTAAACTCCTAAGGGCTTAGGTGGCCCCACCACCCCTATGGCCTTTCTGGTTGAAGGCCACAAGGGCTCACTCTCAAGCTGACTCTACTCACTGTCTGTGAATTTCCTCAGTAGGATTGTTCCACAATCCTCTCATCTTCAACTTTCTGGGGTCTCTACTACAGCAACTTCAGCTTCACTCTCACAGCTTCACATATTACTCTTTCCTTTGCCACCTTAGAGCTAAATCATAACACAGTCTGACAGGGACATACAGAAATCTGGGAGCCACAGTGTTTCCATTTGACTCAGAGGTAGTCTGCTCAGCTCTTCAGCCAAGAGAAGCTAGTAACAGAGGGAACTGTAAGGACATCAGGTTTCCACCTGGAGAAAAAGCACTAAGGATTCTTAGCCCTGTTTCATAATTAAAAGGGAAAAAAGCTGCCAGGAAAACACAGCTGGCTTCTGGTAAGGGGTGGGGGGTGTGACTGTCTCAGGGATAGCATGACCTCTCAGAAGAATGTATCCAAGGACTTCTGGTCATGTGACCACACATGCTATATGGCCTGCAGAATGGATGTATTTGTTTAAATTCTGAAACATACTGATTGGAAATATACACTCTAGAGGTAGTTATTTGGCATTTAACAGGATAATCTGAAGTCCCCACTTCAGGGACTATAACTAAAAGCCTTAGATAAGTACAACCTTATCTTCAGTCAGCACCAATTTGATCTTTCTCATAGTGTATATTAGAAATGAGCTTTTATTGGTGAAATGTATGGAATTCAAGACATGAGGATTGACCAGAACTATTGCATAGGCATATCTCTGGATGAAGAGGAGAACCTCGCAACCTCTTCCTTTGAACCAGAAGCCAAGCCTAAGGATTCATCCTGAGTCAATTCCAGAGCACTGCCCTCTACTATCAGGCTATCTGAAGCCCACCACTAAGATACCGCCACATGTAAAATGCTTATTGAAGACCAAAGAGACAGATTGTTGAGACTTTGTCAAACTACATAACTGTTTTGCAACTCTTAATAAAAGTATGTGTGGTGAGCCATGCATGGTGGCATATGCTTATAATTCTTTTTTTTTATTTGAAAGAGAATAAAACAAAAGGGGGGCAGTACAGAGCAGATCAGAACAGGACAACATAGGCAAAACAGTACTTTACATTAAGTCAACTAGACATCAACAGTAGCTAACACCATATCTCTTACTCTGCTATAGTTCAGCATAGTTAAAATACAATAATATCAAACATATCACAATAGTATAAAGCCATGCATAGAGTGAAAGAATTACAGGGCTTTCTGAACCGAATAACAGAAAATGATCAATGGGTACTATAATATCTCATTTTTGATAAAAAAAGAAAAAAATTTGTTTGAACTATCACACATATTCAAATTCCAATAAGACACAATGTGATAGATAGAACCAACGGTAGTAGAACAAAAAAAGC
>PVJX010037851.1:0-16670 GCA_004027295.1 Dolichotis patagonum
CATGGCTTTATACTATTGTGTTATGCTTGATATTATTGTATTTGAAACTATGCTCAACTATAGCAGAGTAAGAGATATGGTGTTAGATACTGTTGATGTCCAGTTGACTTAATGTAAAGTACTGTGTTGCCTATGTTGTCCTGTTCTGATCTGCTCTGTACTGCCCCCTTTTGTTTTATTCTCTTTCAAATAAAAAAAAATTGTTGAGTGTATCATTCTAGGAAAAACAACTGTTAAATGGAGCACAGCTTGAATCATTTAATAACCTATCTTTCTTAATGTGCTAAACTAATATTGTATAATGTCATCTGTCTTAGTTACTTTTCTTGTTGCTGGGGCAAAATATCTGACACCCACAAGTTGAGAGAATAAGTTCATTTATCTCAGTTTTTTGAGGTTTCAGTCCATCATTGGCTAGCTCCAAGGCATTCGGCATGGCAGACAGGCATCACAGAAGAGGAGAAACAACAGTTTACGGTGGGTAGAAGGTAGCAAAGCAAGCAACCAAACAAGAGGTGACTGCAGCTGCTTCTGTTCCTTATATTTTATCCAGGTTACTTAGGGTGGGTAGCACTCACTCCCTTAATCCTAGTGCCCTCGATCCTATTATTGCACCATGAATCAATCCCAGCATCACATAGTCTAGATCCAGCTATCTCTGAAAAAGCCCCACCTATGAGTGCATGAGCCTTTGGGGACATCTAGACACAAACCATAACACCATTATTTTCATGAGTAATCTGTGAATGCATGAGTGAATAGATGACTACATATGTACCACAAGGAATCTTTTACTGTCTTATGCCTTGTTGCAAAAATTTCAACAAAGCATCAAGATCACTTCATTTTCCTGCAGTCAGTCATTTGTTTACTTTTGATCATCTAAGATGGTCTCTGGTTGAAAAGTTTGAAAATGCAAGATTTCATTTCTGCAGCATGCATTCAAACTCATAATTATTCCTTAAAATTCTGCATGAGGCAGTTGTCTCAAAGCCACTAGCAAGGTCAAGAACTATGGAACATGAGAACTATGGGACACAAGAATCATTTATCTAGCAATTACTTCTTTAACTTGTACACATGTGAGGCATAGATTAGGCCAGAGATGGGTTGAAGAATTTTAGCTTTTCCCTTTGTAGCACATTGTGTACATTAAAGATGAAAAAAACAGTACAATTAATGAACTGAAATTTGAGCAGTTACAAGATAGAAATGGCATGAGCGAGCAGCAGGTGCACCAGGGAGAGAACAAGTCAGTGTCTCCTGAGATCCAGCCATATTGGAACTTGGGCAACCGAGCAAGAAAGCAATGAGCCCTCCTTTCTGGTAAGCAGCGGCAGCACTAGCATGAGCAGCGGGCATGCCAGGGATAGAATAAGTCAGCGTCTTCCTAGAACCTACAGTCGTTTGAGCTGAGAATCAAATGTCCCATCCCCCGCCCCACCCCACCCCCGGTTAGCAACTGGATGGTGTCGAGGACAGCTGGAGTTGATAGCAACTAAGGCACACAAAGCAACTAAATGCTTGTATTGCTGGGTTGATTATGCAGACCTGGGGCCAGCAGTCTGAGCATCTCCTGGGAGGATGACAGTAAGCAATATAGCAAATATGGGGAATTTCCTTCTATCTTCTCTTTGATGGCATTGTTTTCACTGTTTTGCTGTGTTCTGATTAATTGCTCTGCTCTATTCAATTTTCTGTTTTGATAGGTTTTATCACGTTCTGTTTTTGGTTTGATTTTGCTATACCTGATTGAATGGACAACTATTGTGAAGATAACTAGATATACTATGGTAGCTATTACTGTTATCCCAGTATCCTGCTCTGAAGTTCTGTACCAATTTCACTGCATTGTCTAGATTGGCTTTGTTCTGTTGTATATTACCACATTCAAAATTAAAGAAAATATAGAAATGGTAAAATTCCATAAGAAAGGAAAAGATCAAGTATCCTGGTTATTCAGAGAAAGCAGAGGTTACCCCCATTCTGTGGTCCGGAGTCAGGTGAGCAGGCAGTTTAAACAGGCATCTCTTAAGTGACATGTAATTTAGATGAGGCCCCAAACCTAGAGTTGCATCTCACTGACCACAATCAGGGTGTGTTTGGGGGGACAGGGATACCAGGGAGCTGAGTTGATAACAACTAAGACTTATGTCTGGCCACAAGGTCATAGTGCTACTTGCTGTTACAAAGCCTCCATTTCCCGCTGTAACTGCGGAGATGATCCCTACCATGCATCAAGGACTGGTTGGCAAACTGAAGTAGTGTGGGGACAGCCACCTGCTGCTGGAGAGATGCTGGTGAAAGCAAAGGCATGATTTAGGAAAAGGGGAAGTGGGCTGGTATTCCATTATGGAAAATGTACATTGTCTAAAAAGTCTCTAGGAAGTTGACCATTTCCAACATTCCAGTAAAGTCTGCACACACAAAGGATGTTCAAACAACACTATCAAGGGATGATGGTTGTGTCAAGGCGCATAGGAGGTTGGCTCTCCTATGCTCCTTGTCTGCTAAGGGATTGAAATGCTTGTACGGCAGACGTGAGGAGATTTCCTTTTATGATGTAAACCATCATTATGTTCAGCTGCAGGATTTCAGAAAAAGCCCCCCACATTTTCCTGCAGTTTAGAGAGGCATAAAAATGTAAGAAAGTCTGTGCTGAATCCTATGGGTTTCCCATGTATTTTATTTTGTTTGTTCTTTAACATAGGTTTATGAGGGGGCTGTTTATTGTCACTTTAATGCAATCAAGATATGTTACTTCTTGTTTTGTATCATTTTCACATATACTAGAAAGATAATGGATCCTGAGTCAATGTGTTTATATGCATTATTTTGGGTACATTTGGGTTTTTCTGCCAGGCTCACCTGTCACTTTTTCTATTCATGTGGCTATTTCATAACATGCAGGAAGGATCATAAGGACTATAAGATAATTTCCCTGCCCTCTCCTATTCTGTGCTGGGCAGCCTCTTTTATATCAGAAAACCTTACATATTTCTCCAAAGAAGTCGGTAGTAAGGGAAATATCTTTAACTTGTTTTTTTTCTCACATTTGCTTTCTGGAGAAAGAATGGAAACACCAGCAGTGAAGCCCTCAGGTGATTGAGATTGCTAAAGGCCACAGGAACAAATTCAGTTATGCACCCCTGTCTCTTCTGGCCAGACACTTTTCCCTATAGAGCGCCAGGTGTTTTGTTTTCCCACTTCTGAAGTCTAAGGTTTTGGGAATATCAGTGTCCACAGACATGAGCACCGGGCTTTCACGGAAATTTTGTCCACCTCTCCTCTTGCTTACATGGGCAGTTATTTTAGGCACCTACAATCAGCATGAAAAAATAACACCATTCTACAACAGGCTTTTTAATCATGGCATTTACTCATCTTTTTTCCAATCAGAGGCAGCCTCTTAACATGGGTTCTGACTAAAGATTTTGACTACTCAAATGGTACAATTAAAAACTAACTCAATGACCAGACATGCTCTGCTGGGAAAGCAGTGTATTTCTGATACAATCCTTGAAAGCTCACAGTGCTTAGTACTATCCTAATTTTCACCAGTTCTGTGACTAGTGCTTAGTTCTTCACAAAGTCAGTATGTAAGCAATTTTACTGTAAATTAACTGAGTTTCAGCAAAAGTATGAGACCTAAAGAATCCCTATAATTCATGTTACTTTTCATTTGAATATTATATTGTCAGTAGATTTTCATCCATAGGGTAGGAGAGAATAGAGGGGACCATCTCTACCTACATGGCCTCTGCCCCTGGTTCAGGTCTCCATAGTATTATAAGAAAAAAGAGAGCAAACTGGACATTTCTGGGCTGACGTGGTTAACACTTTCTCCACAGATGAATCATATCACTTTCTAAGGTGGATATAATTTGTATCTGTTTTCTAGAAATATCTATTAGTTTCATAATTATTCTACAGCATGATAAATTATCCTAGATTGATTATACAAATGCCCAGCTGTGTCTTAATTTCTGATCCAACACTAAAACTGACATGTGGTTATATCAACTTTAAAACATTAAATGGCACTCCAAAATCAATCAATGCATATCTCCCATTAAAAAGTAAGACTAGTTAATGTCAATTAGAGTGATTACTATTTTTCTTATAGCTTTCTAGATAGTTCCTATAGTTTTCTATTACATAAAGACATAAAGACATTAGGCACATTTAAAATAGAGATTCAGACTGTTTACTTTTGGAGAAATGAGAATTATCCTGATGCTAATGTCTTGGATTTTCTTCCCTATGCAAAAGTTCTCTGATTCCTGGTCTAGTTCTTGGTTGTTATTTTGTGCAAAAGTATATTTTTCAAAATAAACTAAAAATTACATTCATCCATATGCAATCATAGAAATCTGTGCCCAAAACTCCACTGACAGTACCATAGTTTCAGTTCCAAATTACACTCGTCTAGATGAGGAGAGAGGAACAGATCAGTACTGTATATGAACTGAATATTTAAGCTTCACCACACAGGTAATTAACCTTGAGTAGTACAAGAACTTTCATGTTGCTTTCCTAAATTTTGCCTGAGGTATTAACCTCCCAAGAAGTAGTACGTAGTTGTTAACCATCTCTGGCAAACAGCTGGATAGCATTTCACATGACATAAGAACTTTACTAACACCACTTCCAAAAAAATTAAAAGCTAATTTGGACTGTTGTTGTTTATTGGGTGCTTGGGGCCTTTTGGAGTGGAAATAATTCTGCAGGTAATTAGAAATGCATAGGATTAGGAAGTTGAGTCTGGCATCGTTTCCCCCTCAAGTGTTAGGCTGAAGTTAGTTCTGAAGAGAGATTGTGAGGCAGACTGTAAAAGAGCAGATCTCCCCAGTTTGTGTTCGATTGTCTGGGGTTCAAAAAAGGGCCTTCAGATCATTACCAAAATTTGACACAATCCTATAAAAACAAGATATTCTCAGCTTGTCTTTAAAATAATGTAAGAATTCAGACCATAATTCTAATCTGAGCTCTGGATATGCAAGACTGTTCTGATATAGGAGATTATGGAAGTATTAATAATAACTAACATTCTATAATGGCCCTGGAGCCAGGGATTTAGCTCAGCAGTGTAAATGCCTGCCTGGCAAGTGTGAGGTCATGAGTTTGATCCCCAGTACAAAAAAAAAGTCCAAATCCATAATGTCCTTCGAATAAAGTGTATTGTACTAAAAGGGTTTTCATATTACTTTTCTACCCTTACATGACAGATGATCTGAAAAGACTCTGCTTAGTAGAAATATGCTAATTAGTTTAGTAATTCATTTATATTAGCTCCTTCCTAACTTTTATATAAGCCACATAGGAAGATGCTATGATCAGAATGTCCCCCAAAATTCATTTGTTTTAAAGGCCTGTGGTAATATGTTAAGAAGGGTTTGACAGGGTGGTAAAGAGATTAAATCATGAAGCCCCTGGAATCAGGCACATATTAGTGCAAATTAGTGCACATATTAGTGCAAATGAAGGGGCTTAAAGGAAGATCTCAGACTCTCTGTGTCCACCCATCCCTTCTGCCAGATGAGAACACAGTGTTCATTCTCTCCAAGGATACAGTAACAAGGTACCATCTTAAAAGTAGACCAAGACAAGACCCTCACTAGACAGCAAACCTGCTGGCACCTTGATCCAGGACTTCCCTACCTCTGTAATTCTGAAGAAGAAATTTTTGTCTCATAAATTACTCTTTTGTTACAGCACCATGAACAGACTAGCAGGAAAAGACTTTGATAAGTAGTGATGAGAGCATAGCACAGATGTACACACAGCAGCTTATACACCTGAGAAAGTGATTGGGAGGAAGCAGGAAAGTTAGTTTCTGAGGCTGCCTCAGTATAAGTAATAAGTGCTTGCTACATTCTAGGCCTTGTTTTAAACACTTTGCATGCATCATTTATCTACTTCTCAAAGCCAAATGAAATTGTTTCTGTTATTATCCCTAATTTTTAATATGAGGATTTTGAGGTTTAGAAATGTCAAGTGAACAAAATTTCACCCAAGATCTGTCTGGTTGCAGTGCAAAGTGTGGCTATACCAGCTAAGAGCACACAGAAGTTGCCTTTGAACATCACAGAACAGAACATCATTTCCTTTTGGACCCAATAACTAAAATACAGTGTTTTCTAAATAAGGCAAGCCTCCTGTGAATTAGTACTGTTCCTACAGATCAGGAATATGATATTTCTCCAACATCCTGAAAAGCACTAATTACCTGCTCCCTCTTTTAAGACTACCATTGTCCAGTGGGTGTCATCTCTAATACTTGAATCCATAGATGTTACTTGTATTTATTGAGATGATAGGTCTTAAAACAAGAAATCAGTGAGCTTTACCTTTGCTTACTGTTCCCTTCTCTGAACATGACTGAGACTCCCACAAAGCATGAGTCTTCAAAGAAGGAAAAAACAAAGGGCAGGAAATAGTGCGTTTCTAATTGCGTTTAATCTCCATTTAAAATCATCTAATTCTTAGGTCTTAGCAAGTGGGAAATATGAGTTTGATGTTAAATGCTTCAAGAAGTCGCTGATATTCATATTGTATCTCCTAAAGATCTACAGAGCTTTAGAAAAGATCAATAAAGAAAAGTTCACTAAAAGGCAAGGCATGTATTGTTGAATACATGAAAATCTTTCTCAACTTCAGCAACTGAGTGTGTCTCCATATGTGCATTTGTGTTTATGGATAATCATGTGTGAGCACACATATTCTCTGAGGTATGTAAAGTCATATATATAAATCCTATACATATATATATATATATATATATATATATATATATATGAATTTCACAAAGCACTCCATTTTATAGTTCAATTCCCCCGCTCTGGCTGTCAGTGCTCCTACTGTCATGACAGAGGGATCTTTCTACTTCTTTATCAATATGTCAAAAAGAGAATTTGCTTGTATTGGTATCTTTACTTTGAAGCGAAGTGAAACCCCACCGCTTTTATTTTGTTGGTAAAAATCTGTAAGAACACTCCTATCTTTGACCCCATATGGAGTCCTATAATCTAGTCTCACTTGGGGCACCAGAGCCTTTTAGGCCATCACTGCTGAAATTGGTACTGGAAAGGAAAATAATATCTCTCAGAAAAGTCAGAGAGACTAACAGGAAATTGTGTGAGGAGAATATTAGAAAGAAAAAAGCAGCAAGGGATTTTTGTGTTTTGTTTTTACTCACACTTGGAAAGTTAACTCTTTGCTGTTTATAATATTCTTGTTTTTCTGTTTTGACTCACTGGTTTTGGATATCAGCTTTAGGATCATTTTAGAATATTAAATAAAATAGTTGTTTAGAAGAAGAATTTCTTTAGAGCTCTTATTTCATGTATCAGACACACCATTCAAGATATATCACATCAATGTCTATGAACTATAAAATGTGTGATGTTGAAATATAAAGAGCAGTATGGAGGCTAGTAGTAGTTACTGGTCCAAAGTGGGAAGGAAATAGCTCCATTTTTACTTCTGTATTACACATACCCCTTATTTTGAAGTAAATTATGTATATGTACGTTTTATATATCTTAATTTATATAATAGCTAGAAATAAAGGATTTGAAACTTAAAGAGAATAAAAATAATTTTTCCAGGGAGATGCTACAATTAACTTCTACTTTGACACTGAATTTCTGAGAACCAAAGCAAAAAGAAGGGAAGAAGAATATTCTATTGTTTTTGTTATCAAAATACAACAAACAAATATGTTCTGTCAATAAATACTAATATAAATTGGCCAGTTACATTCTTAAGTAAGGGTCATTTGAATTATCCTTATACAACTTTCAATAACCCCAATTAAAATAATATTTCACTTTAAGTAGCACAGAGGGAGGAAGAGGTAATGTAGCTTTAACTGAGGATCTGAAGGGGCAAAATTGACATTTTGTCCTATAAACTAATGAGCTTGTGTTTTTGACCAGAAATTCAATCCAACACACAGAGTGGCCTTCAGGGGTAGCTATGCATGGGGTCAAAGTACCTTTGTTTTTGTCTGGATTTAATGAAGTTGGCAGAAACTACATTAGGTATTTTCACTAGAAAGAATTTAATATAGAAAACTCAGGTTATACAATCACTGGAAGAACTAGAAAAGAATGTCAGATGATTGCTACAGAAATTACCTTGAATTTTTAATATTTTACCAGATGTAGGAAGATGTCATGGTTACTTTTCTCATTGCTGAGACAAAATACCTGACAGCTGAAGTTAAAGTCATTTATCTCACAGTTTGTAGAGGTCTTAGTCTATAGTCATCTGGCTCCAAAATAGGATGGCACAGCAGAGGGGTCTGCAAAGCAGAAGGAAGCAAGCAACAAACACTAGTCCTCCTTTTGTTTCTTATAGTAGATCCATGCTACCCACCCTTAGGTTAAATAGCACCTACATGCAGGATGAGGCACCTTAACCCTGCCCAGAACCATGTCAAACCATGCAGTGGACTAATTTAGTAATCACATACCCTTGATCCCAGTACCACACTGTAGATCCAGCCACCTCTGAAAAAGCCCTGCCTATGGCCACACAAGGGTTTTAGAGAATAGCTAGATACAAGCCATAATAGAACATTAAATCTTGGAATCAAAGAATCTCATAGAATGTTACTTCTCAAAGGAAATTCAGGGTAATATCATATATCCCTCCCATTTTCCTGATAGGAGGAAAAAATAAAATCTAGAAAGGTTAAATAGTAACACAACTTGTCTTTGCCCATGGAAGAAGAAGACATTGTGCCTTTCTCACAGTCATTGAGTCTCTGCCTACGCTCAGAGGAGACAGAACAAGAATGCAGGTGCTGTTGGTGCCTGAAATCAGCATGTGTGTTACAGGCAGTGACAGAGACTTCTTACCAAATGCTACGGGGTGTGGCTGCTTTTGGTCTATGGCAGGTGATAACCATATTATACTATTAGTACAAGAAAGACTGAGGAATTCATCCTAGGCTAGCATTTGCTAATTTTCACTTATCAAAAACATTTATATTCACTGTCATTTCAAACTGAACTTTATAAAACTGTTCTCTCTCTCTCT
This sequence comes from Dolichotis patagonum, assembly GCA_004027295.1. NCBI lineage: Eukaryota > Metazoa > Chordata > Mammalia > Rodentia > Caviidae > Dolichotis > Dolichotis patagonum. The sequence continues at coordinate 9,049 of PVJX010037851.1, forward strand.
TTTGTTTTTTTGGAGCAGGAATTGAACTCATGGCCTTGCACTTGTCAGGCAGTACTGTGCCACTCAGCTATATCCTCAGCTATGAGTCCATTCTAAATGGACCTGGATCTTGCCTTTATGCAAATTTGCACAACTGTTTTCACTAATACTCAGATATGTGTTGATTTGTTGGATTAAAATATAACAATAAGTGTGTGTAGTTAACTTTGCAATACAAAGGCATAATAATTTCCCATTTGACTTCTAAACTTTGGGCTTTTTATCTTGCTTTGCATTTAAGAACACCAAACTCATAGCGGCTGGGGCTTCCATCTCAAGACTGGATATGTTTTGCCATCACCCTTTACCCTTATAATACCTCCATTTTCCATGGCCAGCCATGATAGTCTAGCTGGAATATCATGCCAAGCTCTGGACTTCCGAGTACACCTTATAAGAGCAATTCCTCTTCCAGGACACCCAAGTAAACTACACAGGCCGTCTCTGGAGAGTACACACCTGGGCTCATCAAATTTTCCCCATCATTAGATAGGATGGTCCTCCTTCCACTTGAACCTTCAACAGTTCTTGACTATTGATCATCTGCCCTGCCAAACCTCTGTTCTTCTCTGACCTTGACACTTCAAGAAATGAAACAGTGAATTATTTCTTATACACATTTGGTTTTTCCTTAAAAAGAAATTATAGACAAAATGCAACAAATCATCAAAAAGATCACACATACATCATGACCAAGTAGGATTCAACTCAAGGATACAGGGATGGGTCAACATATACAAATCAATAAATGTAATATATAACTTAAGCAAAAACAAGGACAAAAATTGTATGATTTCCATAGATACATAAAAAATTCTTTACAAAATCCAACATCCACTCATAATTTTTAAAAAACTAAAGAAAATAGATATAGAAGGACCTTACTGGCTGCAGCCCACAGTAGTCAGGGAACCCACAGTGAGGCCTGCAGGAGCTGGGAAGCTGTGCCTAGTGAAAATCTGCAATGAAAGTCTGCACTCAGTGACCCACCCACATTCAGGAACCATTTCTGAAGGAGCCTGTGCCAAGCAACCTGTAGTCATCCAAGAACCAACAGTGAGGCCTTCAGGGACTAAGAAGCTGCACCCAGTGACCCACCCATTCCCAGGAACTGAGAATGAGGCTTCTGGGAACTGGAAGCTGCAACTAGCAAGCCATAGTCACCCAGGAATCCTCGGTGAGGCCCACAGGAACTGGGAGTGTACCTTCAGCAAACCTTCCATATCTGGGAACCATCTCTGAAGCCCATGGAAACCAGAAGCCTGCGCTCAGAGACCTGCAGCCCTCAGCATCCCTCAGACTGCTGCATGGGCTGCCAGCATGGGAAGCAACTAGGATGTGGCATCTGATTGAATCAGAGCAATACAGGAACATGCCAAAATGAAAGAACAAAATCTCAAACTTCTAGCCCATTCAGGTTATAGTACAGTATAGACCTAGACAAGGATGACGTTAGAAATCACACCTGAGATTTCTGAAATGATCCTAACGGAAGTAAAGAAACAACACCAGGAAGCTGTGAAGAGAATCAGATCAGAAATAATCTCTCAGGTAAAAACAGAAATGATAAATACAATAAAAGAATTAGTATATCCAAGGAAGGCACAGATAAAAATACAGAGGAGCATAGAAAAATGATGGAAACCTTGAATGAATAATACAGGATACAATCAGAATACATGAAACAGACTCAAGGAGATATATAGGAAATCAAAAATTCCACTGAAAGTTGGCAAAACTGTATAAAAGAAGATCTTGAAGACAGGATTCCAGCTAGTACTCATGAAAGGAAAGACCTCTTAAAAATAACAAGGAGGGACAGATGTCAAGACAAAAGACAAAACAAATGCAACCACACTGTAAATATCAACATTAGGGATTGATCAGTCACCTTGAGGAAGCCAGTAGAAGCCACTAATCCAACCCGCTAAAGTCAATGACATGCTCCCACTTGCTACATGACTTGCTTTCCTATTGGATCCCAATTTAATCAATCTTTCCTGGGCAACTATGCTTGTAAGCTTATTGGTTGACCATAATTCTGTCCCACCTCATGCCTGCCTGCATTGCAAGTTTCCATTGGCAACCCACTCAGGACCACTTCTGTCTCTGTAAGACAGAAGCTTTCTTTCAATAAACATGTTCTGCTTTTAAAAAATAACAACCAGAAATCAGGAAATAATAATTCAACAGCTGCAAGATGATGCAGACAAACAATGTAAGAATGATAGGTGTCAATGAAAAAGGAGACAACACAAATAACATGAAAAGACTATTTGCAGAAGTAATAGCAGAAAATTTCCCAGAGAAGGGAAAAAAACCAGATATACAGCTAAGTGATGAATATAGAATCCCAATTAACCATAACCAAAATAAAGCCCAGACATATAATAATCAAGATCCCAGAAATTCAGCATAAAAACAGCATATTAAAAGCCATTTAAGAAAAGAAACAGATCACCTATAAAATAAAGTCTATCAGAAATACAGCAGACTTCACAAAACAAGCCATCAAGTCAAGAAGAGCATGGAGTAAAATATTTCAAGTTCTGAAAGAAAACAATTTTAAATCCAGACTGACGTAACCTGCAAAATTATCTTTAAAATCAATGGAGAAATAAGATACTTCCTTGACAAAGAACAATTGAAGAAGTTCATGACCACTCAACTGACTCCACAAAAAGTACTGAAAGACATTCTACAAAGAGAAAAAAATGACTACAATTCTAAGAACAACAGAAAGAAACCAACAAGCAAGACAAACAGGTAAACGGAAGAGAAAAGCAGGGAACCAACAGCAGAAAGATAACACGACAAAGATAAGCCAACACATATCACTTACAGCCATTAATATAAATAGCCTCAATTCACCAATCAAAAGAAAGAGACTGGTAAAGTGGATCAAGAAACAACATCCAACAATATGCTATATACAAGAAACACATTTGACTGAATGGAAATTTATAGACTAAAAGTCAAAGGATGGAAAACAATATTCCATGTGACAGGGACCCAGAAAAAATCAGGAGTAGCAATTCTGTTTGCAGACAATGTAAAATTCAAACCCAAATGATGAAAAGAGATAAAGAAGGTCACCACATACTTGTTAGGGGAAAACTTCAAGAGGATGATATAACAATCATAAATATATATGCATCAAATATGAGAGCACCTAACTATATAAGACAAATATTAATAGATGTGAAAAATCAAATATGCAATAACACAATTATAATGGGGGACTTTAACACCCCATGGCCACAGAGATAGATCAACTAGACTAAAACATAACAGAACTGAATCAAACTTGTAAACAAATAGACTTAGTAGACATGTACAGAGTGTTCCACCCCACAACACCAGAATACAGATGCACATGGCACGTTCTCTAAAATAGACCATATACTAGCCCCAAGAACATGCTTTAATGCAAAGGAATTGAAATTATCCCATGCATGTTATCTGACCATAGTGCACTTAAATTGGAAATTAATGACAAAGAAACTTCAAAAGCTCCATAACCACACAGAAATTAAATAGCACCCTATTGAACAACCAGTGGGTCACAGAGGAAATTAAAGAAGAAATTAAACAATATACACAATAAAACAAAAGTGCAAATACAACTTAACATAACCTGTGAGATGCCATGAAAATAGTCCTCAGATGGTAATTTATAGCTGTGAATTTTCATATCAGGAACACAGAATAAACACAAATAAACAACCTAATGCTGCACCTCAAACTTCTAGAAAAAGAGGAACAAGTAAAACACACAGCCCAAAGAAGATAGGAAATTATAAAGATCAGAGCAGAAATTAATGCAATTGAGACTGAGAAAACAATTCGAAGAATTAATGAGTCAAACGGTTGGTTCTTTGAAAAAATAAATAAAATTGATAAACCCTAAGTAAACTTTATCAAAAAAAGGAAAGAAAAAACTAAAATTTATGCAACAAAGAATGAAAATGGTGAAATCACTTTGGATCCTGTAAAAATACAGGAGATCATCAATACCTACTTTGAAAAGCTTTACTTTTATAGGTTGAAAAACACAGAAGAAATGGACAGATTCCTAGAAATGTATGAATTACCAAAGCTGGATCAAGAAGATATAAAACTTCTGAATAACCTAGTATCAGTTAATGAAATTGAAAATGTAGTTAAAAACTTATCAATAACAAAAACCCCAAGGTCCTGATGAATTCACAGCTGAATTCGACAAAAAATTTAGAAATGATTCAATACCAATATTCCTTAAACTCTTTAATGAAATTAAAAGGAAAACAATTCTCCCTAAGACATTCTAGGAGGCAAATATTAACCTAATACCAAAACCAGAGTCAGAATCAACCAAAAAATAAAATTAGAGGCCAATCTCTCTAATGAACATAGATGCAAACATCTTCAATAAAATACTAGCAAACAAAATACAGCAAATCCTCAAGATTATATACCACAACCGAACAAAATACAGCAAATCCTCAAGATTATATACCACAACCACAACCTGGAATTCATCCCAGGAATGAAGGGATTGCTTAATATATGCAAATCAATAAATGTAATACACCACAATAACAGAGCAAAAGACAATAATCAACATGATCATCTCGGTAGATGTAAAAAATTCTTTTGATGAAATTCAACACTCATTCATGGTAAAAACTAGAGAAAACTGGAATAGATGTTCTTTACTTAGATAAAAGCCATCTATGACAAACCAGCAGCCAGCATTATACTAAGAGCTCAAAAACTGAAAGCTTCGACTCTAAAATCAGGAAGAAGGAAAGGTTGTCCACTATCACCACTCCTATTCAGTATAGTTCTGGAAATATTAGCCAGAGCAACTAGACAAGAGAAAGAAAAGGAATTAAGATAGGAAAGGAAGAAGTTAAATTATCGTTATTTGCAGATGACATGATACTCTACATAGAAGACCCAAAAACTTCAAAAACAGGCTTCTAAACCTAACAGGCAAATTCAGCAGCGTAGCTGGGTACACAGTCAACACTCAAAAATCAATAACATTCCTGTATACTAACAACAAATACACTGAGAGTGAAATTAGTGAAACTATATGCTTCATGATAACATCAAAAAATGAAATAATTAGGAATCAATCTAACAAAGGAAACAAAAGATTTATACATTGAAAATTATAGTACTCTGAAAAAAGAAATTGAAGAATTCAGAAAATGGAATGATATCTGTTGCTCATGGTTAGGAAGAACTAACATTGTAAAAATGGCCACATTCCCAAAACTGTTACGTAGATTTAATGCTATGCTGATAAAATACCATTAGCATACCTCACAGATGTAGATAAATCATTCCTAAAATTCACGTGGAACCAGAAGAGACCTAGAAGGTAATTCTGGGTAGGAAAGGCAAGGCAGGAGGAACCACAATCCCTGACTTGAAATTATACTACCAACTCACTATAATAAAATCAACATGGTGCTGACAAACAAAACAAAATAAAACAAAACAAAACAAAACACCTGAGGATCAATGGAACAAAACAGAAGATACAGATACAACTACAGGCACATTTGGCCACCTTATTTTGATAAAGTATTCAAATGTGTTCACTGGAAGAAAGAAAACCTCTTTAGTAAGTGGTATTAGAAAAACTGGCTTTCCTCATACTGAAGACTTAAACTTGACCCATGCCTATCTCTGTGCACTAAACTAAAGTCAAAATGGATTAAAGATCTAAATATTAAAACAGAAACACTAAACCTACTGTTAAACAAAGTAAGTAAAAAATCTCAAGAACATAGGGGTAGGCAAAGAGTTCATGAACAAAAACCAAACTTCATAGAAAGTACTTCAAAGAATCACCAACTGGGATCTCATTTTATTAAAAAGTTTTGCACATCAAAACAAATCACCAACAGAGTGAAAAAAACACCACAGATTGGGAAAAAAATTTTGTCAACTGTCCCTAAGACAAAGGACTTTTATCTAGAGCATAAAAAGAACTGGAAAAAAATCAGAATCTCAAATTTAAAAACTCAAAAGGGTATCTGAGATGAATACACAATTCTCAGATGAAGAAATACAAATGGCAAGTAAATATTTGAAACAATGCTCCACTTCATTGGTCATTCAAGAAATGCAAAGTAAAACTACACTGAGATATCATTTCACTCCAGAAAAAATGGCTAACGTCAAGAAATTAGCCAACAACAAATTCTGATGGGGATGTGGGGAAAAAATGAACTCTTCTCCATTGTTGGAGGGAGTGTAGAGTGGTATAACCACTGTGGAAATTAGTGTGACAATTCCTCAAAAAACTAAGGATTAGAGGTGCCACTCCACCCAGCTATTCCTCTTCTGAATATTTTCACAGAAGAATTAAAAACATCATAGTACAGCAATATATGTGCACCCATGTTTATAACAGCACAATTTGTAATAGCTAAATCTGGGAAACAGCCCAAATGCCCATCTACTGATGAGTGGATAAAAAGATGGTGGGTTTTTGTACAATGAAGTACAGCTCATCCATAAAGAAGGATAAACTTGAGACTTTTATAGATCAATAGATGCAACTAGAAACCCTACTCATAAGTGAAATAAATCAGGCTTGTATATGTAAACACTGAATTGTCTCACTAGCGTAAAAAACTGAAACAGTAAATAAGGTCCAAAAGTTATAATATATATAGTAAAAGGAAAAAAAAAAAAAACCAAAAAAACAAAAAACTGCTCAAAGCAAAATTTTATTGTTTCTTGAGTCTTGTATCTGGTAGCCTGAGCAATTACTTTGAGAATAACAATATGCAATAAAACAACCATTGTTAAATTCCTATCATCTTGTTTTGAAATCCTATATTGCTATTGTTTTTATTTGTTGTTTTTGTTGTAATTTTATTTTGGTTGTTTTTTTAATTGTTTGCTTCTTGATTTTTCTGTTTTTTTTCCTTAAAATAAAAAAGAAGGACCTTATCTCAATCTTATGAAAACAATTTATGACAGGCCTACTGCCAACATAATATTAAATGGGGAAAAGCTGAAAGCTTTTCTTCTAAAGTCAAGAACAAGACAAAGATGGTCACTATCACAATTCTTGTTCAATATAGTACTGATACATTAGCCAGAGAAATCAGGCAAGAGAAAGAAATAAGGGGGAAAAAGAAATGACATGAACCCTACATAGATATCCAACAAATTCCACCAAAATAATCATAGAGTCGATAAACAAATTTTGCAATACAGAAAGATACAAAATCAAAACACAAAGATCAATAGTGTTCTTGTACACTGATGATAAACTTCCTTAGAAAGTAACCTAAACAAGGAAGTAAAAAAAAATTCCTACAGTTAAAACTATAGTACTTTAAAAAAGGAAACTAGAGTGGCCTGAGCTGTTTGAATTGAAAGTCTGCGCGGACCTGCATCTCAGCGCGACTCTTTGGGACTGGTAAGCACGCCCTTCATCCGCAGGGAACTGCCTGGAGATCGGCATCTGGGCCGGGTCTGTTTGGGCCCGTAGCCCCGCCCTTCATGCCCAGGAAGTCTCCCAGAAAGCAGCATCTCAGGCTGTCTCTTTGGGACCTGAAACTCCCGGACCT
>PVJX010037852.1:0-16680 GCA_004027295.1 Dolichotis patagonum
CCTAACTCTACAGCTTCTGTTCTCACATAGAGTAGGAACTAGTATCACATGTAAATTTAAGACTGATTGGAGAACAAGTTGGGTATCTTATAAAGATTTTGAGATATATTAGGTAATTAATAAACACAATTGTTCTCTTTACTCAAAATAGTAAATAGACTTTAAATGAGCTAATAATAAACTCTGGCTTAGAAGAAAAGGACATGTCCACAGGGCAGACTTCTTGTAGCTAAGAAAACACCTTGCCATGTGGACCTGCTTTATTCACCTTATATTAGGTATTATTATCATGCAGATCTGTTAAATACCAAAATAAGAAAATATTTTCTGGTGTTTACATAGTGGTACTTGGATTTATAGGGTGTTTTCTTGAACAGGACACCATGTCTTTCTAAAATGGTTCACTAATGGATTTTACAAAACACAAACATGAGTAAGTTGGCATACTGTCATGCACAGTATAATAGTTCAAATATTTTTCTGAATAAATAAATGAATTTATAAAGATAAAAAATGAAAATATTAGTGGTAACTTTTTTTACATTATTAAATATTGCAATGGATGATATTATTTTGCCATAATCAGAAGATTCCAACAATCAGTTTTACAACAGAGATGATCTGTGTAATTCAGCATTTTTACTTCTGAAAATGTTTTATAACTACAGAGACTATAATCTTCTAAATGATACCCCTGAAACTGGCTGGGTCCTTTTGGGCTAAAGAGAAATGAAATGTCCCTCTCTGAGTCCCTGCAAAAATAAGAATAAACCTAATGATCTGAAAGTGTTGTTTTCCTCCAGATTTTCCCCATTTGCTCACATTCATTTGTGCAGCAGGCACATTAGTAGGGAAAAAACAGTGCTGAGTATGATTTTAGGTAGATTTATATTATAAGGATGTGTGTTCCAAAGATATTGGAGATGGTCCAAAGGCTTATTTTTGTGAGTAGAACACCAGAATGAGATTAAAAATTTGGAAACTTCCCAGCATTTGGATGAAGTAGGAACCATACAGCAGAGCTAAAGAGCGCTAAGCAGGAAGTTATTATACCAGCCTGTGTGGAGGCACATGCCTGTAGTCCCAGCACCCTGGGAGGCTGAGGCAAAAGGATTGCAAATTCAAGCCTAAACTGGGCAAGTCAGCTACATCCGGTCGCAAAATGAAAATAAATAAAATAGTGAAGGATGTATCACAGTACAAAGACCCTGGACTGGGTCTTTAATCTCAAGTACTGGGGGAAAAATAAAAGTCATAATGCAAACTAAATTTGTTCTTCTCAGCTGTCCCACACAGCTATTTCATCAGCCTCTGTTGCCAGGTGCCCCTAAAAAATTTTTAGAAGACACAATACAGTGGGCATATAGTGCCCACATTCATTTTTAGAAATATTTCTTTTGGTGAATTATTTATTTTAATTTCTGAGTCTTATTGTATCATACAATATGTATTTAACAGTACAATAAAAGATCAGTGAAATAAAATGTTAAATTTTTATATGTATTGAGTGTTTACACATCAACTTTTTCTACATCAACTGTTCACTTGCCTATAAATCTAAAAAGTAACAACAGAAATAGGTTCCTATATGAATTACAATGAAAACACAAATGAAACTCTGCCACAAAAATAATCCGTACTTCAGTTATCACACCTGAGGCAGTCTTTCTACATGAGATCAGCGTGTTCCATCCAGAAATATCGCGCACACTGGCAGCACATGTGTTTTGGTTTCCGTTCCTCTTTGGTATGACGTATTTGACGTCTCACCCATCCTGTTAGGAGGTTCTTGTGATGTTTCACCTGTCTGTTTACCAGTCTGCTCCAGAATTCTTTTGTGAAATGCTCTAAGAAAATTTCTCCATTATATTTTGTGCTTGTTGTTTCTTTGTAAACTGTGAAACAATTTCTGTCTTACGTGTTTAGAACTGAATGCAGCACAGCCATTGCAGTTCTTTGCGTTTCCAGTGACATCATGGTTGCTGCATCACTTGTTGAAAGCATCTACTCTGCCTTTCATTTTGCTGTAAAATGTGACCAGTTCTGGCTTCATTTGTGTTAAGCATTCACTATCAAAAATTTTTCGTTGGTTTGTTTGGTGTTCTTGAAGTCACTATATAGTGCAGTCTGACCTTGAACTCATAGGATCCTCTTGCCTCAGTCTCCCGAGTGCTAGGTTTACAGACATACACCACTGTGCCCAGCCTCACTATCAATCTTGTGTAATGTCGACAATGTCAGTACTACTTTGAGGCTACCGTTAGGTTTCTCTGAATTCCAAAGATTGTGCTATACATTTCTCCATTGTGAACATCTTTTGGGAAATCTCTTCTACGTTTTCAGGAATAGTTCCTGTGCCGGTCAACTGGCATTCTTTTAGTAAATGTAACATCCATAGGTAACTAGTGAGCCAATTATGGAATGTGACATTTCAGTCCCTTTTTGAAATAGATGCAACAAGTCTGTTCACAACGTCATACAGTTTATTTCTTCACAAACAAAGATCTGGTGGCTGAGTTTCTGGATAAATTTCTAAATTCAAGGTATGAAATGTCTTTTCATCCACCAGGGATATATTTTATACCATATTTGAAGGTTTATTTGCCATATGCTGCTGAAACCTGCAACAACTACGAAATGATACAAGCTGTTTGTCAACTGTCATGCATTCGTATGATGTATAAATTGCTTGACAGTTCAAAACAAAGCCTTCAAAAAAAAAAAAAAAAGCAAATACCGGCCATACTTTCAGATGTTTTTCTTTCTTGGTGGGTCTTTTGTTCTTAAGACGAAGGCAACTTTGAAGGAAACCAAATATCTTTAGTGTCACTATTTGAAAAATCTCAACACCACATCTGTCACTTTTCCATAAATCCTTTAGATTCTGATGATTAGAATGGTAAAATCCTGCTATAAAGACTTTTACTTCAGATAGTATATTTCAAAACATCTTATAGCATATTGTCCGTCACAAATAATTTCCAACATTGAGTTATAATGTTGGGATTCCATCCACTGACCCCGGCAAGAACCTAATAACATTTCCCCCGTAGCTACTTCTGATAGCATGCTGGTATCCATGACCATTTTGACTGCTCAAATATTTATCTAATTATTGTTTTGTCCTTACATTAATCAAGGTCTTCCTTCAGTACTCCTCTATTTGTCTTACCATTACATTAAAGTAAGTATTTTCACTAGAAAAGTATGGTATGGTCGCCTGTTGCCCTGAGTAAAGAACCATCTTCTTGCCTATCAATCTAAAACTTATCATTATAGGCTAAGAGATGAAAACTATTTTGAAGCTTCTTGTAATACTAAATTATGTGATTCTCACCTATGTTCTGAAACAACAAATTCACCTATGTTCTGAAGCAACAAATTTCTTTGCTTATTAGTTTGTGTTCACCATGCATCATTATTGCATTAGTATTGGAGAGTTGGTACATATAGGACCACATCTTAATCATTTTTACTTCCTTTTCCCTTCCCCACCCTCCTAATTCCCCTGTCCTCAAATCTCCTTTCCATCTCCACAAGTGGGCTTTTTTCAAATACGATATGTACATCGGGGGCACTCAGGTACCAAAGTTCTTAACCTATTATAGAACTTACGTATTGAAGAGAACCTTCGAGGCAAGACTGTGCCACATTCACACACCACTCCTTATTCAATAGAATGGGAATATAGGTTTGTTGAGTGAATGAAAATGAGATACAAACCAAAGAACAGATGAAAGATGTGTATTTATGGTATAGTATTAGTAGAGCTCTTGAACATGATTTGTACATAAGTGAATCAGTTCTTCTCTTAAAGGTCACTTAAGTGCACATTCACTTTTCCTGGAATTGTGACACAAAAATCCAAAAGGCCATTTGGAAGAGGGCAGCTCTCAAGCCCTCATCTTCATCATTTGTAGGATGGGCAGGGTGAGGGGACGTGTGATACATGCACCATGGCTGGTTGATCACCCAACCCACCTCCCTGTAAACTTTCAGTTCCAATTTCTGCATGCCCTTATTTGCATATATGCTTAAGCAGTGGTGGTAAAACTATTGCTCATGTATCACAGGGGGTGCTGTTTATGTCATTGAAAGTTATAAAAGGTTCACCATCACTGCCCTAAAATCTTTTTTAACCATAACTCTGGTAGAATGGCGGAGCTTTGTTACAGGAAAGTGAAACTATCAACCTGGAAATTAATGAAGCAGTCACTTCCTGACGTATGAGGGGACATTTTCTGAGACAATTTGGAGCAAGCCCCCACCTGTTAATGTCCCTTCAGGAAGAATGCTGGACTCTCACTGGGAAACAACACTGAAGTTTTGTCCTCAGACATAGCCCAGCTTAAGACACAAGAATAGCAGCAGCAGGTGTGGATATGCGATGCAAGGTGTGGGGTTACAAGGCTGTTTTGTGAGCCTTCTTCTTAACCATAATGAAACTGACCCTGGAAATGTGGGTGATAGCTCTCCTGCATACAATGACTCTCTTTATTTCTCTAAATGAATACAAGAGACACTTAAGGCTCTTCAAGAAGCATCCTTGACTCTCCGATGCTGTGCTTTATTTGTAGTTTCCTCTACAGTTTAAGGTCCATGCACAAAGTAATTAGAGCAAAATGACCCAGTGACCACCCTCAATTGTAAAGCCTCTCTCAAGTGACCTTTGCGACAGAACTGATTCACCTGTATACAGTTTCACTCTGGGGATTTTTGTTGAAGAGTTCAGGTATTAGAGCTTGGGAACTACAGAGCCATCTCCCAGTCTTCTGGGACCAAAGAGGTCAGCAGTCAACAGCATTGAAGGACTCACGTTCCAGGACATTAGTCGGGCACACTGAGCACACTTCTGGGCATGTAATAACCCCCCAAGGGAAATACAGAACATGGGCTGGTAGCTGTCTCCCTTCTGGCTGGTATGCAATTGTCAGACAATACAATAAGATTAGTATAAAAGATCTAAAAATAAATTTAAAATGAAATTAAACAATGAGTCTAGCATTTGTAAGTTCATATCTGTAGATTGAAAGGAAACTATTATTAGCACAAGTTCCCATCTCAAGAAAACTTCAGTCTTTATTGTTTTGAAAAAAAGAAATTTCCTTTTATATTTTTCTCTCTATTACAATGCAGTAATGTACTAAGAGTGCATAGTCTTTGCAAAATTAGGCAAATATGTAAAAGGATGAAGAAAATTAAATGTCATAAATCAACAATACATGTTGTTAACTGAAATACCACCATTCTGCTCTTCCCCATGCAGCTTTACCCTGGGGATTTACTCCACGTAGGTGATCAGTCAAGTGTATTAAACATAGATAGAAAGATGTTCACCGCAACACTGTTTAATGATAGTCAACCTGCACAGTGATGGGAGACGTGTGAAATTACAGTACATCTGACTAATAAAATGCTGCATAAATAATGAAATGAACTTTCTTCATCTTATGGATGAGTAGACAAGTTACAAATAAGTATGTGTAGTTTGATTTTACTTACGTAAAACTATCTGCATGTGGGTTTCTTTAATGTCTAGAACTGCTGTAGCCACTGACCTGTTTTGACTATTTTTAAATTAGCTTTAATTAATCTAATTAATTTCATTTAATCAATTTAACATTCACTTTCTGAATTGCACTAGCCACATTTGTACCCAGTAGCTAACTAGTAGTAACTAGCTAACCCAGTAGTAACTAGTGATTACCACACCAGATAGCACAGATATAGAAATTTTCATAATATCCAAAAATTCCAGTAGACAGCACTGGTCTCAAAAGATGTTCTCCACTGTGTTCTTCACATTGGCTCCTCGCTGCTGGGATCCAGTGTTAGTCTCGTTTCACAATACTTTTCTAAATAGCTTGAATTTTTATAAGAGAATGCAACCTATTCACAATCAGAATCCTCTCTCATATGAAAAAAAAAAAACACCTAGGATCCCACCATGTAGAAATAAGCTTGACTGATGTGATGTTTTATTTCCTTGCAGCTCTCATTTTGTTTATTTGTAGTTCACAGAATTAACACCATATAGACAAATTCTCACTGTTGACTTTTACCATGCACATTGTGTAACTTGTTCTTTAAAATTATTTGTAAACAGCACTTAACATTTGCATACAAACCCGTTCCGTATAGGTAAATTTTGTGTGTGTGATACCAGTTGTCTTGAATACTGTGATAAAGTATTTCAGAACTATTGGCTGCAGGTGTGGAGCTTACTGGTTGAGAGCTGCCCTGGTAGCACATCCGAGGCCTGTGTTCAGTCCCCAGCATTGTCAGGGCAGGGGGAGAGGCATTTGCAAATCACTGGGATTTGGGGAAATCAAATGCAAAAGGAAAACTGTGATTTAGAGCTCTTTTGTTGTATGTAGAAAAATACTTAATACATCACACTTTGAGGATGCTTTTTTTTATTTCAAATCACTGTTCAAAACCACCTACATAAAACATAATAGCCTTAGAACTCAGTGTATTTGATAAAGTACATTTATTCTTAAAGTGTCCTTTTTAACTACTGAATTCAAAGATGCACATAAATATTAAAAGATTTATCTTCTCTGGGGGCTTATCCAAAATGTGTCACCCCTTTGTGTCTCTTAAGCCGTGGTTTAAGAGAACGTACTTCATTGGCTTTACATTTTGATAAATGTAAAATGACTTTAACATGAGAATCAAGGAAAAAATATTTTTGAGATGAAAATACAAAGGCTCAAAATTCATGGGAGTGGGAAAGTATCAAAAATCTATTGAATACCCTGCTCTATGTGTCACTTTTGTTGTATTTAGAGTCCTATCCAGAGTAAAGTTACAGTCAGGGGCTGTGTTTTCTGTAGCCACTTTCTGGTAGACAAAGACCTTTCCACTTGGGTTTGTCTTCTGCAAGTAGGAGTAGCCTCAAAAGCACCTCGTCATCAAATTGCCTACTGCCCCCAAAGCTGGTCTTTGTCTAGACACCTGCTCGCGCTCTCTCTCGCGCTCTCTCTCTCTCTCTCCTGCATCGTCATTGTCTCAGCAGTGCAGTTCAGAAGCTGGGAACTACTGCCGACACCTCCAGCTTGTCAACCCCAATACCCAGTCCTACAAATCCCTCTGATTTTGCCTGTTATGTATCTCTCGGATTTATCTATCTCTACACTGCTACTGCAGCTCAAGCTACTGGCTTCTCCTAGCTGAAATGTTGTAGGTGCCTCCACATCCAGTCCTCACATTCTAGTAAATGTCATCTTATCTTCCTCAGCTTGAAACCAATCAGTGGCTTTGTCTTGGGCTTGAATGTCTCAACAAGGACAGGCTCTATTTCCTTCCTTAGTATGACACCTATATATCATTCCTGCTCCCTTCACCCAACCTCCTCGACTAGCTTTTAACTTTCTCAAGCTTTCCACTCTTCCTCCTACCACAGGATACTTGCATATGCTCCCTCTATTTCTGAAAAGCTTTCAACTATCTCCTCTTCCACATTTTTAAAGTTTCAGTTCATCAAATACATCTTTAGAGAAGCCCTCTCAGATTTCACTAATTATACTCAATTCTCCTGCTACATTCTCTTCTACTTACTAATAAGACTCCGTGAATCTTTTAATACTTACCTCCTTTTAAGCACCACCTAGGTATCCAATATCTGAGTTTTGTTCACCAGTGAGCTCCATCGATCAGCCCAATGCCAGATAAATTGTTGGGACTCAAAAAACATTTGTTCAGCAGATGAATAAAGACTGTGAGACAGATGTCTGCAGCACAAGGAAAGTGCCCAGTCTTTTGTAAGGAGTCTTTGGAGCATTGGTCCACAAGACAGCACCCGGAACCAGATTGTTTTATAAGCTGTGATTTGGAATAAAATTCCCTGCTGACGTTTCCCTTTGAGTTGGTCTTCACCAAATACTTCATATGCAAGTATTTGAACATGATAGCCCAGGATGCAGCCCTAGTCCAACAGAGCCAAGTAGCTGGATTCTATTTACAGGACCTTCTCAGGAAGTCCATGAAAGAGGATTCTCTTACATGCTTCAGAGGACACCTGAGAAGGGGACCTGTGACAGTGACACAATCGTAAAACAACTTCCAGGAAAAGGGCAACCAGAGGAGAGCTAGCATAACAACTCTGATTTCTATGGAGATTTGAAGCAAAGCTGTTGAGTTGTAGGCTCTTCCTCTATTTTCCTGGCAAAACAGAGTTTCTCTTCTTATAAACTTTAACTTTTACAGTTACCTCAGTGCAGCAGTGTGGGTGAAAGCCAGCTTGGACCTATTTGTGATAGCCAGTTGCTAATTGTTTCTGAATGCGATGAAAAAAAATTGTGTGGTTGTTAAACACAGACATTACTATAAATCAGATAGTGCAAACTGTCAGCTAAATAAATTATATTATAATACAATAAGTAAAACTCATCACTTTGTAGTTATTTTATTAAATTTTATGATTATTTATAATCATCCTTTTTTATGCTTAACTCTGTAGTTCAATACTACACAATAAATACTGTGCTACTACTAATCTCTTTGCTTCTCCAACTTGAGCTTTGTCATCTGGGTCACTCGAAATTGGCAGTTATGAAAATATATACCCCGTGGACATAAGTAAATGCTAGAATTGAGAGCTAGGAGAACTTTTGTATTGTTTGTTTATTTCAGTTTTTGGTATCTTGGTGTTTTATTTTAATTTGCTGCTTTGAAATCTTGTTGGTAGAAATTTCCCAAGATAGCACAGCAGGCAAGCTATTCATGGCTAAAGGCACCCCAACTTTCTGTGCTTAAATTTGAAATTATTCAGCAATGCTAAGGATGAAACACATGACCTTGCGCTTGAGCCCCTGTACCAAAAAAAAAAAAAGACAGCAAACGAGATTTGAGAAAAAAAGAAAAATTACATAGAAATTCATCAGTGCAAATCAGGTAGCAAAATCAAAAGAAATGAGTACTTATATCCTTGGGATAATGATTGTGGAGCAAACTTTTTGCAAAATTAAAGTAGCTTTACACTCCTTAAGGTTGCTTTTCATTCTCTATTTAAAACTGTATTAACCATTCTTGCCAGGCGTGGTGGCAAACCTGTAATTCCAGCACGAGAGAGGTTAGGCAGGAGGAGCACAGTGAGTTTGAGGACAGCCTGCACTACATAGCGAGATCCTATCTCAAAGCAAAAATAAAATAAAATAAATACTAAATAAATAAAATTGTACTAGCAGTGCTGGTGATAGCTTTATAGCATGACAACCTCATTAAACTACCTAATCTTACTGAATATACACAATAACAGAAATATTGAGATCATTTTTTTTTTCACTTAAAGTGGGATCTTAGAGATGACCACTTTGTTCTCCATGCACAATATGTTTTGGTGGATCAAAAGTGACGATTTTAGAAGACATTTTTTTAGAAAACATTTTCTTACTTTCAAAGAGAAACATATACATGAAATAGCATAAAAGACAAGACTTTTTTAGATGTTGCTAGTTATTCTTTATAAAACTAGGCATCAAACCTCCTTAAGACTTTGAATTGTGAAGAACTTTATAACCCTGAAGTTCTAATACATTATTGATCTTTATGCTTTATGGAATATAGTTAACTCAGTAGATATAAGAATAGATAACAGATACAAATAAAATGAAACAATCTGGAAATCAAATAATGCTTAAACTTTAAATGATTAAAAAGCCTTTAGCAAACATATACACCTGTACTAAGGCACTTACAGATGAATTTTCCATTTATTTCAAAGCCCTTCAATTATTTGTAGTGATATGATGAGAAAATCTCTCTGCTTGTAATTCCTATAAACTTTTATAATTTTAATAAGAAAGAGTAACAACTAATACTTTACTACTGTATTTCATGTCTTACTAAAAATAAGAAGTCATATCAATCACCCCAAAATATATTAATTTATTATGAATATACAGCACATATTCAGAGATGAGGCATAGTTTACATGTTTGTTTATTTATTTATTTATTTATTTATTTACTTTGGCCCAGAGTTTTGCTATGCAATTCAGGCTAGCTTTGAACTCGCTTTGTAGCTCAGTCTGGCCTTAAACTTGCAGTATCTTCCTGCCTCAGCCTCCCAAGTGCTAGAATTACAGACATGCACCACCATGCTCAATTGCACATTTAATTTTGATCACCACACTAATGCATTAATAATGTAAACATTGTTATTTTCATCCGTCTTGTGTGGAAACTAAGCTGAAACTCAAAGAAAACATGTTGCCTACTTTTCTAAACGGGTTAAGTGGAGCGCAAACTGAAAATTTGTATTAGCAATGAGGAAACTGAGGCACAGAGTAGTTAACAAAAGTTTGCAAGCTCACAGTCTTTTGAATGATAGAGTCAAAACTCAAAGCTAGACAGAGTGGAGAGTGTCTTCCTCTTCCCTGTATGTATCAAAAAGCCTCAGTATATAGTGACACCTGAACTTCCTACAGGGAGTTAAACTTGTCATTATTAAGGAATTGCCAGGGCTCCTTTTTCATATGTGCTATGGCTTGTGTCTAGGTGTCCCCCAAAGCAGTCATAGGCAGGGTTTTTCAGAGGTATCTGAATCTGGGGTCTTTTGTGTTGAAATTAAAAGTGTGCATTACTAAGTCCACTGATTAATTTGGCATAGTTCTAGGTGTGAATAGTGGGATGGCCAACCCAGGTGTTGGTGGCACCACCCAATAGATGGGTGACCTGGATTGAAATAAAATGGACAGAAAGGAGGCAGGTGCGCTGCTGTTTCTTTGCTGTTTTGCTGCCTTTTCCTGCCATGAGCTGTTTCTCCTCTGTGATGCCTCTTGCCATGACACCTTGCCTTGAGCCAGACAAGTGTGGACTGAAACCTCTACAAACTGTGAGCCAAAATAAGCCTGTCCTCCCTTAACTTATGGGTGTTGGGTATTTTTTCTCAGCAATGAGAAAAAGAAACAGACAATATGTTTGATTTTAAATTCTCTAAGGTTCTAGAAGCTTCCTTGATAACATCTAAGTGTAGTACTGAAGGAAATAGATGTTTTTACAAAACAGAAAGCAAGACAAAACAAACAACTTAGCAATAAAACACGCACCAGTCAGGGAGATAAGGCAGACTGACTTGTATTAGTCACTTTTTCATTGCTGTGACAGAATCTGACACTCACAACTCAAAGGAGGAAAGATTGAGTTTTGGCTCACATTTTTCAGAGATTTCAATCCTGGTCACCAGCTGCAGTGTTCTTAGGTCTGTGATAGATAGAATCACCATGACAGGAGCTCCGAAGGTGGCGGAGGACAGCAGCCCACCTCATGGCTGTCAGGAAGCAGGGAGAGCAGGGAAAGCCAGAAAGAGAAGATGTGGCTGGAGACATGCACAAACCCTTCCAGGCTACACCCCTAAGGAGCTGCTCCTCTGACCAGGCCCTGACAGTGCTCAGGTATAAACTCATCAATGGTTTAATCACTTTCCAACAGCCCCATCTCTGAAGATACGAGCCTTTGGAGAGGCAGTTTTGATGGAGAGCTTAAAAATCACTCTATGCCTTTTAACAAAACAGCCCTCATTATGTTTCTATAACTTGAACATGTGGATATAAAAATTATCTAGAAGTACAGACCTCCCCTGAGAGTTGAAGGAAAATGTAATATATTTCATTTTCTCTGTTGGGGCTGTAAGTGTGAAGGAGCACGGAAGCCTAATTGCCTGCTTTGCAATCATGGTTACCCCTCAGGCCACTGAGATTTGGTGCGGGCAGTGAATTGGTAATGGCTACCCATGCAAATTTTTCTAGCAGTTAGGTGGTCCTGTATGTCAAAGAAGGCAGGAGGGGATGGGGATGCTTTGAAAACAGAGCTTTTACCTACACGTTAAGTTTTTTAAGTTTGACAGTTACTGACAAAATGAAGAAGAGGCTACTTTTCTGTTGACTTTTTAAAATACTGTTAAAAGTTTTATGCACTTTAAACTTTCAGTAAGGATGATTGTATGATGATAAACTTGACTTGCTACCTTCCATTATTCCCTAAGAAGAAAATGTGTGCCATTAGATGTATCTTTCCTTTGTTAATGAACATATGTCCAATGTTAATTGAACATATGGGCTATTTTATATTTTTAATGGACTACCTAAAGTATCCCTTTAGGAGAGGACTTCAATAGATGCTGACTTATTTTTAATTCTGCCTATTGAATTGTTTGCATTATTTTTATATGATTTCACTTAAGTACAAGAAATTCATCTCTTTCATACCAAGAGTTAATAAAAGACTTTCATATACTTAGTCTTTTGTATGAATGATGAATTAAAGTTGCATTTGTATAACCACAATACAGATTAAGGCTATTGTAATATGTGTAAGAATAAAATTAATATACAAGCTTTGGAATCAGACTAATATCTAAGAAATGTATAATTCAATATATTTTGTTTCATACAAACAAAATTTGCACTTTATACTAATAGCTTTTGTTTAAAAATCATATTGAAGACTGTGGATTAAAACTGACATTTAATTCTTTTTTAAAAAATCATTTAGCATGCTTGTTCTTTTCATTAGTCTCTAATATCTTCAGTTAAGTGTTCTTATTACAAAACACTTTCAATAATTGAGTCTTTGTTTTGTAGGTATAGAAAAGTCTTTACTTTCTTCATGGCAATTTACCTAGAGATGAGACTCATGAATGAAGTTTAATAAGAGCAAAGCTCAACTCCTTGCAGTATACACAAAGTAATTTAGTCATGAATCCTACTAATTGCAAGAAAATGAGTTTATTTAGTGTCTGCTTGGTAACTTTTTAAAACAATCTTTGTTTTTTAATTTTTAACTTTAATGGGAATGAATAGAAATAATCTAGGACTAAACTTCAAATGTGGAGTTAAATTGTAACTGCCAGGATTCTTAGCTGGTGTAATTTATTCCAATGGCAGAGACACGTCTAGAAAGTTCTCTGCCAAAAGCAAACTGTGAGTGACAGCTTAACAAAAATGCAAAACTGCAAGTTCACCTTACCTCTTACTTTTTTTTTCTGAGCTGTTCAGTCTTTAAAAAAGTTAAATATCTTACAGAATTCTGCAGATAGCTTGTTTTCTTTTTGAAAAGTTCACAGCATTTATATCAACTGCAAGGACAGAGAAAGGTGTTGAATTCTGCTAGTAATAAGAGCAAACTGCTTCTCTAGGGATTTATCAGAAAGTTCAGTCCATGAGAATGGTGCAGATAGAATGCACTTGGTACCACAGATTTCAGGAACAGGGTAATTTGCAGGTGAATTATTTGTATGCTTTTATGTTGTTGCCATTTTAAGTGTGTGTGTGTGTGTGTGTGCACGCACACATGCACATACATTTGTTTTCTGGAATACAGCCACTCATTCTCTTCAACCTGAGGGTTCTGCACCCCCAAAATAATGAATTTCTAGATATCTGTATTTGTGCAGTTCTTTCCATTAGTAAGGTTCTCCAAAAACCCATTGCCTTTGTCTTTCCAAACAATTCCTTTTGTGAGGGTTCAACTTCAGTGCTTTAAGAGCTGGGTAGCTTTCTCAGTATTCCGCTCACATTTCAATGTGCCCAAAGATGGGTCACCTTCAAAACGTGAAAAACTGTAGTACAGATAGAAATAAAAGTAAAATCTTTTTGCAAAGAAGTCTACCATAATGGAGTTTGTTGTTGATAAAAATGAAAAAAGTGAAGAAAAATTCTAAGTTAAACATAAATAAAGTGATCAGTGGTGGACAAGAAAGTAAGATATAGTTTAAATCTCTGTGCTATGAGACCAAAAGCAAACACTAGGAAAGAACTTGCCTGTTTAATACTATAATTATTTCTCTGCTTACCTAAGACGTACATGATTTAAAAATGTGGTTTCTCCTAAGCAAACATTTCTCAAATCTGTTCCTCCTGCTAATGCTCAGTAATTCTTTTTACAACTTTATGTTGCCAACTTTAACATCCCAAATGTAAAAATGTATGTGACAGTTTCTCAAATATCTATCCTAAAATTCAATCATCCCCTTCCTTTAACCAGCCTGCTTTGCCCAACCAATCCCAGACATCACCTCAAAACAGTTCATTCTACATTTCTAATTGCACAAAGTCCAATAATTTTTTTAAAATTTACATAAACAACCATTAATGGGAAAATGTTTCAAAGATTCTCCCAAAAGTTGATCATCTTATAAGTTCTTATTGATTGTATCTAACTGTGGCATCGTTAGGGTAGTCAGAACCCCAAAAGCTCTTTCCCAGAATAATTTTCTACCCTGGGTACTTCCTGTGGATGGTCCTTATTTTCCTGTGGTTCCTGTATCTCAATACCCATACCTCCTCCCTGCAATTCTGAGAGGTAGAACTCTTGACCGATTAACTATTTAGTGAGCAAAAGCATTTTGAATGGACGTGAGAATTAGTAGGTAGTACAGACTGAAAAGAAAATACTTGGTACAGAAAGTGCCAGAGTGTAAGTCCTGTGACCTTCACTAAAAGGAAAAGTATCAAAAGCCTAGAGCCGGTTCACTCCCAGATAGTTCCCTTAGATGTTATTCAAGTAAAGATGTTGCCAGACTCTATAATCATTGATTTAAAGCTTATCATCTCTAATTACAAGTTATCAGCTGATTACTCTTTCTTTCAAGTATGTTTGATGAATGTAGTTTCTAATGCTGCCTCAGTTGTGTTCAGAAGCTGAGATGCAATTCATCATTTCACAGAACTCCTAGTACCATGTTTAGCCTTCACAAAACGTCTATTCTTCTTCAATCTTTCACTAAAGTTAGAAAGATTTAAAAATGTCGTTTTTGTTGCCACTGTTGTTTATTTCATAAAATTTTGTACTGTATCTTCCTTTTTTTCTGGGTCATGGAGTGAGGCTTTGGTGGCAGCTGTTGATCTTTCAGGAGACCTGGTGTACTTAACAAGCTCTTGTCGGTGGAGCTGAGGCTCTGGTTATATTGGGTAAAGCTTTGAAGTGGGGTTTTCTCTCTTCATAACTCACCTGACAATGTTCCTCTTCATGCAGCCAAACAGAAGAGAAAGTTTTATTAACTAAAGAGAGAACTAATGGTTCCAAATAAAGTAACTCAGCTGGAAAGGTTTTGTTTGTTTTCTTTCTTGGCTTTTTAAAAATTCTGCTCTTTCTTTGCGATGATGGTGTGTAAAAACCTCAGAAGGCAGGTCAGAAAAACCAGCCTCAGTAATCAAGTCCTGTTGGCCCAGCATTTAACTAAATAAATAAGAATGCAAGCTTATTCCTTGTTCAAAAGCTGGCAGCAAATTCGCTAAGTGATTGATTTGATGCTGATTTTCTGCATGGACTGAGAAGTCCTTCAGGCCCTGTCCTACGGGAGGAAAATAATCCCAGCCAAGTTGACTAAGCCCTATTTTAGGTTTTATTTTGAGTTCTGAATGTTTGGAAACTTCCCTTTCCCAGAAAGTCTGTATCTCCAAGGGATTCTCACTTTTGATGTTCCAAAGAATGCAGCTGACTTTGAAACAACAAAAGAAGTTCCCTGTGCCCAAATCCCATAGGTTCTGAGGACAGAATTTAAGTTAACGAACTCGTGGTAGGTGCTGTCATTTCGGTCACTGCAATGGCCCATCTCTTTATGTCTGTTCTGAATGCTGGAGAAGGTCCACACTGGCAGCCTTGGCTCTTTCCAGCCAACCCTAGATGGCATTATGTTAGTCAACTTTCCATTACTGTAATATCTGAGATAATAAAAAAAAAATTTATTTCAGCTCAACGTTTTAGAGAGTTCAGTCTATAATGGGGTGGAGCTATGGATTGCAGACCTCTGTTTGGCTGGTGGTGGTGGGAGTGTGTGGCACAGCAAATCCATTTACCACATAGCCTGCCGGGAAGCAAAAAGGCAGCAAGAAAAGAAAGCGCCAGCGCCCAGTGTCTCCTTTAAGAGCACGTTAGTCACCAGAAGGCCTCCCATCCAGCCCACCTCTTAAAAAGCACCCTCGCCCCCAAGGCCCAAGTGCCACGCTGGGGATGAAATCTTTTAAGCATGGGCCTCTGGGGAGACTTTAAAAGCAAAACTGAAGTAGACACAATGGTTTTTGATCCACAAAAAATACTTTCTTTGTCCTAATGTATCCATACATCTAGGAACAAGAGAGAGATTTTTCATTTCAGTATGTAATGCATGGGATGATCAGAGGAAATCAGTGCAGCATTATGGCACATAAAAACATGCGACCAAATAGCAGCAAAACGGAAACAGCACTTTACTGAAATACATAGGTCTTGGGCCAGAAAGTCTTTCTCCGCAACAATTGGGCAACTTGTTTTCCCTCTCTAGGCCACCATGGGGTACAGGACTTCCACCCACACCATCTTCTATTAAGAGTAAAAGGCAACTTCGTTTCCCAGTCATTCTGATTCTAGTTCATTTGAAGTTATGCTGCTCTGTTGAAGTCTTTAGTTATAAACTAATTCTTTCAATATTTGTTATTCAGGACCCCAAATTACGTGAGCTTCTGGATGTGGGGAACATCGGGCGTCTGGAGCATCGCATGGTCACGGTGGTGTACGGGCCTGACCTGGTGAACATCTCCCACCTGAACCTCGTGGCTTTCCAGGAAGAAGTGGCCAAGGTATGGCAGATGGAAACGCTCAGCCCCACCTCTACTCTCGTGACACTGTCCCAACACCTGTGAAAGACTTCGAATGTGTGTCATATTTAACTCGTGTTAAATTTCACCTAAAAATAACT